>JAODLD010000046.1:33312588-33334117 GCA_026781065.1 Mormyrops boulengeri | reverse complement strand
TCAAGCATAAGGGTGTCCATATGTGCACTTGGCATCAGGACACCCTAGGCCGCAGTTCGATGATTGACTTTGTGGTCATGTCATCGGACTTGCAGCTGCATATATTGGACACTCGAGTGAGGAGAGGGGCGGAGCTGTCAACTGATCACTACCTGGTGGTGGGTTGGCTCCGCTGCTGGGGACCATGTGGGGGCCATGTTCCGCGCCTCCATTGTGGAGGCGGCTGACTGGAGTGGTGGCCGTAAGGTGGCCGGTGCCTGTCGTGGCGGCAGTCCCCGAACCCGCTGGTGGACACCGTCAAACTGAAGGAGGAGTCCTATCGGGCCTTTTTGGCCTGTGGGACTCCGGAGGCAGCTGATGAGTACCGGCGGGCCAAGCGGAAGGTGGCTTCGGCGGTCGCTGAGGCAAAAACTCGGGTATGGGAGGAGTTTGGCGAGGCCATGGAGAATGGCTTCGAGGAGATTCCGGTCCCCCATCCAGCGGCTCAGGGCGGGAAAGCGGTGCAGCATCAACACTGTTTGTGGTGTGGATGGGGCAATGCTGACCTCAGCTCGGGACGTTGTGAGTCGGTGGAAGGAATACTTCGAAGACCTCCTCAATCCCACCGACACGCCTTCCAATGCGGAAGCAGAGTCTGGGGACTTGGGGGTGGACTCACCTATCTCTGGGGCGGAGGTTGCTGAAGTGGCCAAAAAGCTCCATGGTGGCTGGCCCCGGGGATGGATGAGATCCACCCGGAGTTCCTCAAGGCTCTGGATGTTGCGGGGCTGTCTTGGTTGACAGGCATCTGCAGCATTGCGTGGACATCGGGGCCGGTGCCTCTAGATTGGCAGACTGGGGAGGTGGTCCCCCTCTTTAAGAAGGGGGACCGAAGGGTGTGTTCCAAATATAGGGGGATCACACTCCTCAGCCTCCTCGGTAAGGTCTATTCACGGGTACTGGAGAGGAGGATCCGTCGGATAGTTGAACCTTGGATTCAGGAGGAGCAGTGTGGTTTTCGCCCTGGCCGTGGAACAGTGGACCAGCTCTACACTCTCAGCAGGGTCCTGGAGGGTGCGTGGGAGTTTACTCAACCAGTGTACATGTGCTTTGTGGACTTGAAGGCATTCGACCGCATCCCTTGTGGAGTCCTGTGGGGAGTGCTCTGGGAGTATAGGGTGCCGGGCTTCCTTATAAGGGCTGTTCGGTCCCTGTATGACCGGTGTCAGAGCTTGGGCCGCATGGTCGGCAATAAGTCGGACTCATTTCCAGTGAGGTTTGGACTCCGCCAAGGCTGCCCTTTGTCACCGATTCTGTTCATAACTTTCATGGACAGAATTTCTAGGCGCAGCCAGGGCGTTGTGTGTGCACGGTTTGGTGACATCAGGATTAGGTCTCTGCTTTTTTCTGATGATGTGGTTCTGTTGGCTTCATCGGAACGTGACCTTTGGCTCTCACTAGAGCAGTTCACAGCCGAGGATCAGATCATCCTAGGTTTAACAGAATAGTTTTTCTTCCTGATAGCATGACGGCAATATATAAAAACAGGAAAAACTTCATAAACATAAGCCTCCATGCACAGGATTTTTGGACTGTGATGGAGTAGGAGGTACAGTGAAAAAGCTTGACAGGAAGGCTAGCTTGCAGTGAAAGTTGCAAAATCAAAAGTGCAAAAAAGCTTAGAAATGTAGAAAGTAACCCTGTACATTTCCAGTAATGAATGAAATTTCTAGTATTTGACTGTGGATCCTGCTGTCACATTGTTTTTCTGCTTCAGCGTGAGAACATTTTGGGCAAGCTGGCGGCGGTTCAGGCACCTGACTCTGAGATGAAGCTGCTTTATACTACATCTAAGTTGGGAACCGGAGACAAGCTGTACCAGAATAAACAGTAAGATTGCTTTTCTGTTGTTAGGTATTGGTGCTTCTGTTTTCTTTTAATTCGTTCTTTTACTGTGTTGATTTGATGCTCATTTCCAAACAAGCTTAAAAATGTGAAAATCCATCTATTCTATTCAAACCAGTTAGTTATGTAGTTTTGGTTGTGGTGAAATAGATGGTCTCAGTTGTAACTACTATATTACCATATACCCTGTAATGCCATCTGTGGATGGCGTGCTTTCTCCACTAACAGAACCACTTGACATAGGCCTTATAGCACTGGATGAAAGTTCTGGTTGTATGCGTTCAAGGAGGGGTTTCTGGAACTTTGGATGTGAAAGGTTAAACAACCCAATTTAATCAATGCATAGGTAAAAGCAAAGTGTGAACCTGCAGGATTATAGAGTAGTAGAAGTGTATGTTCCAGTTATTTAAGAGTATTTTGGTATGCTTCATATACTTTTTATCTTTGTGTTTTCAGATATGTGGAGGAAACTCAGGATGTGACATCAGGGCTCCTGAAGATCAGTAGTCTGACTGGTGCTAACCGGAAGAGGAAATGGAAGGCCGAAGAGGAGGAGGAGGTGGTGGAGGAGAAAGATGGAGAGAAGAGTGAAACCACTGACTCCTCTGATAACAATGATGAAGAAGAGGATGAGGCCAAGGATAGAGCGCAGGAAAACAGTGAGATCCATAAACCAGAAATTCCTGCTGGTCCTTCTACAGAGAGCACTGCAAAAGCAGTCCAAGGCCAGACTGCTTCAAATAACGTTTCTCCTAAACTGATGCCCAAGAAGGGACCATCAGAACCTGCTGTATTTGTGCCTGTTGATAGACTGCCCGAGGTCCAGGTGAGTTTAAGTGGCCCTCATGGTATATCTAAAACAGATTGTGCCCAAGAAATGTGACATTTTTGTTACTGATCTCTTTTCCACTAGTGTCGTGCCGGTGCCTGTGCTGGTGCTGACTGGGAGCTGGTTCTCAGGTGGTGCCTAAGTGGCCTGACCTAAGAACCAGGCAGATTTCCAATGGTTAATAATACCATGCATGTTCACTTCCCTGCTAAGATTGGTTCTTTTTGTTTTTTTTCCTATTTGTCCTCAGAAATGTCATTTGAAAGCTGCTTCACTCCTCAACTATGGCCAATAAGGGCCAATGAGGCATGTAAGGGCATGCTGTAAGCGAGCATGTGATTGGCTGGAAACTAAACCTGGGACTGAAAAGTATATGCCTACAGTGAATGAACAACTTGAGAACCTCTCATTCACCCACTCACCAACTCACTCACTCCTTCGGATCTCATTTTCATTCTGAAAGAATTCTGAACAAGAGACCTGAAGGAGTGAAAGAATTGGTGAGCAAGTTGGTGAACCATAGACTCTGATAGGCTACTGAACGTGAGAGCCATACCTCGATCGGGACTGAAATACACCATCTGCTAGTGTAATTTATAGCCTGCATGTGCAGTGACTTCACGTATGCTTTAACTGGATTTTAGAGATGTAATTTTTTGAGAATTTCAAGTAATTTGGTTTGTTAGTGTCTGGACTCATTAGTTGACTGTGATGAGCTGTTAGGTGTTAATTTTTAACAAACACAAGTACCTAAGGTACTATGTTGAGAGACTTAGACTATAATTCAAAACCAGATATTTTTCTCGCATGACTTATTGGTGGTATTTAACGCCTTAGCACCATTTAGCCGAAATAATAGGCTGTTTTTTGACATATTGGTAAGCAAGTGTTTCAGATCTATTCTATGCAAATAGTAAGTGCCATTGAACAAGTTATTGACAGAATGCATCTTTAAGGTGAACTGTTACAGATGTCCCAAAAAATAGTCATTTCCCCGGTCCTTATGCCCTACTCTTGTTGCTCAGCCATAGTTAAGTAAGTAAGCCAGGTCTCAAACAATAATAAAACCCATTCTGGTTCAAGGAAGTAAAAGGTTGAAGGATCAGACATCTATGAATAGGTGTTACAAAAATAAGAATGTCCTAATAACGCACTTTTCAATATCTTCTAATTTTCATATTTGATCGCTGTTTATTTTTTGATGCATGTGGTTCAGATTAAGTTGAATTTACAATGTGTGTTTGGAACCCTGTGAAAGGAGTTTTGCTGCGTGGGTCTTAGCCAGCGTGGGGATGTGTGTTTCAGGAGGCCCGCTTAAAGCTGCCAGTGTTGGCAGAGGAGCAAGTCATCATGGAGGCAGTTCGGGAGAACATGTGCGTGATCCTGTGTGGGGAGACGGGCAGCGGGAAGACCACCCAGGTGCCCCAGTTCCTCTATGAGGCTGGATACGCCAGGTACTCCTCAGGCCTTCTGTGCACATTTATCACAGGACAACATATGTATTGTAGCTTAACCCTAATGACATGCATGATAAATAAAGCTAAGGAAAGAAACATGAATATAACTCCTTTCAGAGCAATCAGGTGATTTTTCATTCCTCCCAAGCTGAGTTGTCGCATTTCTGTCATTCTACGGGTTTTTTTGAGCCTCTGATCAGAATAAAGGTGTAAATGGTCATGGGGTTTTTGAGTATAATGCAGGGCCTGTTTCTGCCCATAACCCTCATACTCTGCTCATTCTCCTCCCAATTCTTCCCCTCAACATCCAAAGCGGAGACGGTATCATAGGCATCACGGAGCCCAGGCGTGTGGCAGCAGTCAGCATGTCCCAGAGAGTTGCCACGGAGATGAACCTATCCTCACGGTGGGGGTATTCAAGGCTTTCGGGGGCTTTCCCTTGAAGTAGCCATTATGTAGCTGGCTGACTCTGATCAGGAGGTCTCTGGTGATGACGTTTAGATCTGCTCATCATGAGACCACATTTACTAAGGGAAATAATTATAGATATGACTGAACATTCATCAGTTCCTCCTTTGCAGCCTAGGGCATCTTATCATGCATTTGTCTTATTTACCCTTTAATGCATTTAAAGAATTTATCCAACCAAATAACTGCCAGTCTTATGTCTTTCATTAGTTGACATTGAGATGCATTTTCAGTAATCTGGAATATTAGGGAGACCTCAGAAGATGTTTTCAGAACCCTTGGCTTAAGAAACTAGTCAAAAAATTAGAAAGTAAGATGGACAACTATGGTAACCAATTTTCCAGTTAAGTACTGACCTTTTTACATTAGACATTATTACTATTTTTGTCTGTCCTCAGTGTGGTGTCCTACCAGATCAGGTATGAAGGGAATGTGACAAGTGACTCCAAAATTAAGTTTATGACTGATGGTGTACTGCTGAAGGAGATTGAAAAGGTAATTCAGTTCCTGAGGAAGATGCATACTGTTCATGCAGTCAACCAAAACCAGCGGAAGTATGATTAATCCACACCTGATTCCTCTCTATGTGGGCAACGGTTCTCCTCAGGATTTCCTGCTACAGAAGTACAAAGTCATCATAATTGACGAAGCCCATGAACGAAGTGTGTACACAGATATTCTGATTGGTCTGCTTTCACGTATCGTGCCACTGCGCAACAAGGTGAGATCCAATGGGAAAGATGTACTACCATCGGTTTTGAGCTGGAAATGAGTTTGATGGCTAAAACACGTGAAGCATTTGTGTAGGGTTCTGTCTAGCTGTATGGCACTGCTTTTAAGACTCGTACTTTTTTCTGTAGAAAGGACGTCCCATGAAACTGATAGTCATGTCAGCCACCCTCCGTGTTGAGGATTTCACAGAAAGCCGGAAGCTCTTCTCCACCCCTCCTCCTGTGATCAAGGTGAACTTTGACCCTGGCATGTTTTTCAGGCTCCTGTCTGTTAGTGAAAATTTCACCTTTCAAACACCTTTAAAACCTTAGTAACCACACTATGAGAATGAGCCTTTTTAGTTATGTGTTTTCTGGGACACTCTGGTTGATGCACTCATGACTTGACTGGACTCCCAGAGCTCACTCGGCCTTAGCTAACCTCTCCCTTTTGCTTAGAGAAGCCTCCCCAATTGCATGTTGACGTCTCTTTGTTGCTTTGTAGGTGGACGCACGCCAGTTTCCTGTCACCATTCACTTCAGTAAGCGCACAGCCATGGAAGATTATATGGGGGAAGCCTTCAGGAAGACCTGCAAAATCCACCGCATGCTCCCCCCAGGTGAGGCCCTGACAGCATCAGCTGAGTACTCACTACACTCACTTAGGTAGGCTTGCAATGCATTAGTAGACCTGATCCTTAGATACCTGTAACTTGATGCAGGATCCTGATGTGTACCATGCCACTGAATGAAGAGGAAAACACCAGATTGAATCCAAAGGGGGTGAAACCTGACCAAATGTTTCCCTCAAAGCTGGTGTAAAATTAGCTGTCCAATTGTTGAAGAACCTATATTTTCATACTGTAAGCATTTTGTAGCAACCGCCTTTGGCTGATTTAATCAGACTACATGGCTGATTGTGTGATGGCTACGCATATTTGCACGTGGTAGCGTGTGGTTGATATGCAACCACGCAGAGCGCTCACTTCGTTGTAGTGTGGTTTATCAGCATTTACAGTAGTGAACCTGTCAGAAAACCAGAGGTAAGAGTTCTAAATTCCTCCCGCTTACATCAGTTTTACCTGATGAGTAACATTGCCACAAAGCCGGAATTATCTCAATTTTGAAATGTGTTGTTTTTTTTGTATTATACTCAGTGACAAAAAAAAAGTTAAGCAACCAGAAGTAATGGTCCAGTTTGGATGTAATTTGGTACACGTACAGACCAGCGATGGGTATGTAAATGATTTGATTTGCAAGGAGCTGGCACGTTTAGTCACCAGATACAGTGGATGCCTCATAGAGGTATTAGACCGCATTTCCAGCACTTGACATAGTTTGATAGGGGTCACATCGTGGGTTTGCGTGAGGCTGGGTGGTCGTGTCGTGCAATTGCCCAGCATGTGGGGCATACAGATGTTGTAGTCGTCTGATGTTGGAACCAATGGGCACGTGAGGACACCCACATACGTCGTGAAGGTTGTGGTCGCCCAAGACAGACCAAAACAAGGGACGATCATATTGTGCGCCAAGCATTACAGAACCCCATGACATCTGCACCTGCCATCCAGACACTGGTAGTGGACTCTCCACAACACCCCGTGTCAATCCTGCACAGTGTCTCTTCGATTGGCATCAGCCAGACTACGGGTTCACCGTCCCTTATGTTGGCTGCCGTTAACACCAGCACAGAGATGGCTGCGTTTGGAGTGGTGCCGTAACCGGGTGGCATGGACTGATGACGAGTGGCGTTGTACCATGTTTAGTGATGAATCTCGGTTCTGCATTACTACGGATGACCAAATAAACAAATTTTTTTTGTATAGTGCGTTTTCAAAACATTACATTGTCTCAAAGCGCTTTATAGTATCCCTACCCAAAGCCCCCAGTGAGTAAGCCAGAGGCGACAGTGGCAAGGAAAAACTACGTGGAAGATACCTTGGGAGGGACCCAACCCTAAGGGGGAGCCCATTCTCCTGGGGCCGGCAGGGAAAGTCAAATCAGAGTGATGGCTAAGTGCCAAGTCACACTGTCTAAGTCATAAAATTTGAGTCGCAACCGGGGAGCAGGGAGGTGATGACAAGCCGGTATTGCCGCTCCTTCAGATCGCTGGGCAACTAGTAGTATAGCAGCTGAGCATACATGGAGGACAACACAGGCAGAAGAGCGAGCTGGACGGAAGGACATCTTGGGTAGTGGAGACATGTAGCAGGGTGTGCAGGATATCTTGATAATTTGGGGTCTCCAGGCAGCACACCCCAGGAGGAGTAGGGGGAATAAAATGTGCAATTAGTCAAAGTAGGGGAGACTGTAGGCAGTGCTAACAGTTAGGTGAGTGCAATATGTAAGAGCAGTGCGTAAGCTCCGGCAGATATGGCTATGGCAGCATAAGTAGGAGGGAGAGGCAGGTGGGAATGCAGGCATGGGGAGTCCCTGAAATGTCAGCAATCCAACTCCACAAGGGATTGTGAAGCTAGAGTGACAGCACTGACAGTTCAGTCTCTCCAAAGCCAGTGGCACTGATCCCCACCCAGCTCTACACCTCACACTACCGGTCACAACGGAGTGAACAATTAGCTAAAACTAGGATTAGAGTCCCTATAGGCCAGACTGAACAAGTGTGTTTTCAGTCTAGGCTTGAATATTGAGAGTGAGCCTGAATACCGCACATCCGGTGGAAGACCTCAGCTCATTCCACAGCTGAGGAGCTCTGTAGGAGAAAGAGTGAGTGTATGGCGGTGCCGAGGGGAGAGGACCAATAGTCACATGACCTTTCACCACGTGCAGATTCATTTCATTTCCACCACTCCGTCTGGGTGCTTCACTTTTTTTGTGACTGAGTATTTTTAAAATGCTGCATTCCCTTTAATATTAATATTTAGAGTTAAGTTATATTTGTTTTTGTATTTTATTAATGTTATTTTTTTTTTTTAAGTTAAGCAGTTGTGTTTCTCATTTCTTTTCTACTTAAGAATATCAAACTAAAATTAGCCACCCCCCACCCCAAAAATATTGGCAGTGGGCACTAAAAAACCCATATCACTCAACCTCTAGTATAAAGTGCTATAACCATGGTGTGTGTTTGTGTGTGTGGCATTTATACTTTTGTAATATATGTAACATCGGTATGATACCATTTCTGTTTTACTCTGTCTACCTGCCAGGTGGGATTCTGGTGTTCCTCACAGGCCAGGCTGAGGTCCATTCTGTCTGCCGAAAGCTGAGGAAAGGATTCCCTTATCGGCCCAACCAGACTGGGTCAGGTGAGAGAGTTTTATTTTCCCCCAAATGTAAACAAACAAATGAGACCGTAATATACCCTGTGTAGTACCCACTCAAGTGACTTTTTTTGTTTGGATTAACTTGTTAAGCTTGGTATGGCACCGAAAACAAATCCCTGTCTTAAGCTGCCATTATACTATGGGTCCTGCCACTTAAACTTTTTGTGGGAACTATGGTATCAAATAAAATTAATCTTGTGTCTGATAAGAACTTAAGTTTCAAATTCATAATCAGTTATTGTAACTGTAATAAAACAGACAGGTAAGACAGATACTTATTTTTTTAAATGTCAGGCCACAAGCTTTTTTATATTCCTTTACTGAAAACTACTCTTAAACATCTTATTTAGATTGTTTTGACTCTTTTTAACAATTTCTCATTATGTATGACGTTTTAAGCTTTTTTCTGTTCAGTCTGTTTTACTGTCCATTTGCCCTGGTTGCTGGCATGGCATTAAATGTCAACGTGACTAACTTTTTTTGACTATTTAATGAAAAAATATTAGTGTTAATTCTTGTCTAATAGATTACTACATAATTGATTTAATGACCACATCACAATAATGAATATATAACATAGAAGTATGTAAGATATGTAACTTTTGCACAAGTGACTAAATGAATTCATGTTATTTCTGCTCACCGGAAACAGATCAGAGAGACGGGATGGGGGACAGACAGTTCAAGAAGACCAAGCAGAAAAAGCCAGTGGTATGCAGCCCCCACCCCCCACTTTATAGTACCTATGTGATCCTGTTGAAATAGAGCAGGCCCTTGCTATTCATTTTCTCTGACAAATTCTGCAGAGAATGGTATTGTGTAAAAGGTTGTGATGCATGTATAGCTCAGCCGGCCCCTTGAATAAGGTCATGTGATCGACATGACTCTGCTTCACTAGTGCCTGCCTTGCATCGACCTCAACAATTACTCTGCGCTGCCAGTGGATGAGGGCGATGAGGACCGCCTGGCTGGAATTGGGGATGAGGAGGAGGGGTCTGATTTGGACCTGGAACTGGGAGATGATCCTCATGACTCAGGTGAAGAGAATCTGCTTTCAGAACTGAGCACCACAAGCCCAGCATGGGACAGTATAGAGTGACAAGGTGTTTACGGGAGCACAGGCCCAGCATGGGGCTGTATAGAGTAACCGGGTGCTTATGGGAGCACAAGCCCAGCATGGAGCTGTATAGAGTAACTGGGTGCTTAAGAGAGCACAGGCCCAGCATGGGGAAGTGTAGAGTGACTGGGTGCTTACAGGAGAACTGGGGCAGTATAGAGTGAGAGGGTGATTGGTCTGCTAGGGAACTCTAAATCATGGGTTGATAGTCTAAGCTTATATGGACAATAGCACAAACAACTGGAATCAAAAGTCAAAGGATCATCTAAGTTCTGTGATGCATGCGCCATATACCAAGATGAAATATTGTTCTTCAATGTTGCAAGGTGATAAATAAATCTGTATGACATATAACCATGCCATATTAAGACAAGGCAAAAAAACGACTGAATAGTTGTGGATAAAAATTCAATATGTCCCGTTGGTTTTTTGTACTCTGGCTTTAGAGGAGAAGGGTGACCCTGCTCTACCTCTGTTTGTTCTCCCTCTCTACTCCCTCCTGGCTCCGGAGCGGCAGGCCAAGGTATATCAACCACTCTTCTGAATCAGTGTAGTTGTGTGTCAAGATCTGCACCAGACTGAGAAGGGTCTGAAATCCCTCCCTCCCCCCACTCTCGGAAAATGTTGTCAGGTGTTCCAGCCAGCGCCTGCGGGTACCCGCTTGTGTGTGGTGGCCACCAACGTGGCGGAGACCTCTCTGACCATCCCGGGTATCAAGTATGTGGTGGACTGTGGCCGCGTCAAGAAGCGCTTCTATGACCGCGTCACTGGTATCTCCTCTTTCAAAGTTACCTGGACGTCTCAGGCCTCAGCCAATCAGAGAGCAGGGAGGGCGGGGCGTACAGAACCTGGCCACTGCTATAGGTCAGCGCTGTAAACTTAGTTTGGATTTGATGTTAAGATAAACCTTGTTTACATTGGTTGCTTATGGACTTTGTGTGTGTGTGTGAAGGTTGTATTCCTCTGCAGTTTTCTCTGATTTTGAGGAATTCTCAGAGGCAGAAATCACACGACGGCCCGTGGATGATCTTGTTCTACAGATGAAAAATCTTAACATTGAAAAGGTGATGAAAAAGAAGGCTCATTATTGTTACACTAATTGTATACAAATACATATTCCTTTTATTAAATAAAGGCAGTACAGAAATCCAGTACATGTTTGTTTTATTCAGCCGTGCAGAATATTAAAGGTTTAGGATTTTTAAACTGCCAGCTTTTTCTGTTCAGAAACGTCTGCTATGGGCCTGGACTAATATTACATTATGCTCCTCAGTTTAACAGCATTTCTCTCTCTGTGGCCAGGTGGTGAACTTTCCATTCCCCACAGCACCCGCATTAGAGGCCCTTGTAGCAGCGGAGCATCTGCTGGTGTCCCTGGGAGCACTGGAAGGGCCGCGGCATGGTGGCCGGTGAGAGTTAGCGATGCGTGTGTTGGAACGTTCTGCTTGTTATTGTGAAGGCAGCAGGTGCCCTGGGGATTGTGGAGCTGAATAAAACATTGCAGTGTCCCACCTTTCAGCAAAGTGTTTGCCCTGAAAGCTGCGGCCCTGATCCAGGCCCAGCTCTCTTTCCGTTTGCGTTGTCTTTATGGACGTTTTATTTTATGCCTGAATGTGGTGTCCTCTCTGCTTGCACTGCCCCCCTCAGGATGAAGGAGATGGAGCGGGCTCGGCTGAGCTGTCCCATTACCCCCCTGGGCCGCGCCATGGCTGCCTTCCCTGTAGCCCCACGCTTCGCCAAAATGCTGGCCCTGGGGAGGCAGCAGGCCTGCCTGCCCTATGTCATCACCATCGTAGCGGCCATGACCGTCCGGGAGGTTTTCGAGGAACTGGACAGGTTGGTACTGCAGAAATCTGAGTGCATTTATTTAGCAGGCGCTTTTATTAAAGTAATGTACTGTTGAGAAAGCAGGCTCAGCCAGTCCCCGGAGCACCTGGAGTCAAGGGCCGTGCTCAGGAGCCCGGCAGTTAAATTAGGTCTGAGTGATGTACCCTAAAAATCATATCACAATATTTTCAGAGATTTTTCACAATATCAGTAATCATCCTGATATTCTAAAATACATTTGTGGAGAACAGTAAAATGTCAGGTGGTTTTGAGTTTTTCTTATGATGACCAAATTGTCATAAACAGTTATGGAGCATGAGACGGGTATAATGATGAATTACTCCAACAACTGATTCATGTAAAAATAGTGTATTATAACTGTTAATTATACAAGAAAACAAGTGTTTGTACTATATCATGATATGATATTCAAATTGATGACAATATGAATGTGCATAGTCACGATTCGGATATACCGCCCAGCCCTACTGTATGTGACCCAGCCCTAACGTGCAGAGGCACACACCCCCAGCAGTTAGTGCCACACTCTCTCTCTCTCTCTCTCTCTCTCTGTTCTTTCTTCAGCATTTTGTTTCAGTACTGCTGACAAGGCACACGTGTGGCAATTAATGTTTTTGTCCGACTTTGCTTCTCTTTGTGTGTTTAGACCTGCAGGCACTGAAGAGGACAGCTCCAAGCTGACACAGAGACGCCTGCGTCTCGCCCAGATGAGAAGGCTGTGGGCTGGAGAGGGGGCGTCCTCTTTGCTGGGGGACCTCATGGTGATGCTGGGTAAGACTCGGCCATAAGGGTCCAGTTGGGGGACTCATGATCAAACCGCCTCAAGCTCAAAGTCAGATAGGAAAAATGGTCTAAACTTGTACATTTGAGTGGTTAAAATAATCTTTCATTTTAAGTCCAATAAATATTAATATGTCTCATATTTAGTACACAAACCAAGCAAAATGGGCTTGAAATCTATTCTTAAACTGAACTCCAAAGCTGGATATCTGAAGGGGCCAGCAGTGGCCAGGTTCGTAGTACTTGGGGTTTTCATTCATGTCCCTGCTCTGTGTGAGTGGAGTTTGCATGTTCTCAGAGTGTCTGTGCTCATGGGCTCTGTCTGCTGTGTGCAGGAGCCGTGGGAGCCTGTGAGTATGCTGGCTGCACCCCTAAGTTCTGTCAGGATAACGGGCTGCGCTACAAAGCTATGGTGGAGATACGCCGACTGAGAGGGCAGCTCACAACCGCAGGTATGTTATGCTCTCTACCCACGTTCCATAGATAGTACAGTACCGGCAGCATTTCAGGAACATTTAAGTGTAGCATTGATCGTAGCTTGATGATAACTTACTCTAATTCACAAATTTGCTCTTACAAACAACTATTAATCAACAGAATACCTGTAGTATCTTGTCAATATGTTGTTCTATTAACAATTCAATAATGTTGCTGGGACACTGAAAACCCTGAATGAACTTTATTTGATGTTAAATTCTATGAGCATTTTAAGTAGTTTCAATGGTAATAGTCAAGCACCCTTCTTATAGAGTCTCTGACGGTGACACTGTCTTGTCTTGCATTGCACTTTGCAGTAAATTCTGTAGACCCAGAAGCAAAGGTGTTCCTTGATGCCAAAATGGCACCCCCAACAGAGAGCCAGGTGGTGTGCCTGCGCCAAATTGTTTTGGCAGGGCTGGGTGACCACCTTGCACGCCGGGTGCAAGCAGAAGAATTGCTGGATCCCAAATGGTGCAATGGCTACAAGGTGTGGTCATCCCTAGAGGTTACACTTAGCATCTAGTGTTTGTTGGCAGCATAAGTTTATGTGTTTGAATGTTACTTCAGTAGGATGACTGCTTGACTGTGTGTGCTGGACTTCCCTGTGTCTAGACACCTCTTCTTGATGGCCCAGTGTTCATACACCCCAGCTCGGCCCTCTTCAAGAAGCTGCCACAGTATGTAGTGTACCAGGAGGTCCTGGAGACATCCAAGATGTATATGAGAGGTACTCGCAACCCCACTGATTCAGAGGCCATCTCAGGGGCTGTAGAACATGGTTTGCATCGACTCATCCACAGGAATTATCGTTGTCCTGTTGGTCCCTATCATAGCTGAGCTCCCGATCAATCAAAACACAATGCAGCTGTTGCCTGAATTTTGTATTTGATTTCATCTTTCCTGCATTTCTTGGTTTTTATGTAAATGTTTATAATGACAGAAAGACAAAGGTGACTTTTTTTAAATGCATATTCCTTGTAAAACTATTTAGGTCAGATAAATGTATAAGTAACTATTATCAGTATTCCATGGCTTGAATCAAAATTTTTTTTTTTTTTTTTTTTTTTTACCCTTTATGATATGTACTACTAAATGGAGTTGATGGCTAAATCCAGTTCTTGTAGAAATTCTTTTAGATATAATTTGTAGACAATTGGTCCCTGGTACCATAAGAAACTGATTCTGATTTTATTTTGTGACACCTATTGCTGTCATTGATAGCCGATGGCAGTCAGTAAGCTTTATAGAGGCTTTTGGAAATGCATCCCGGTGTAACGCGTTCATTCTCTCTGATGCAGGTGTGTCAGCAGTGGAGGAGGAGTGGATCCCCCAGATACTGCCCCAGTACTCCCATTTTGAGGCACCTTTGGAGACGCCACCACCGCAGTTCTGCTCGGAAAGCGGCCGAGTGAAGTGCCACTGCAAAAGCACCTTCTGTATGTCCCATTGGCCAGATGGAATAATATAGAACTGAACTCTTGCTGAAGATCAGCTATGATCTGAATTCATATTACCTTAATCTGCATGTTTCACCACCTCATAATAACAATGGCTTTCTTTCAGCTCCTTGCGTCTTGCTGTAATTGAAATTAAAGAAGATTTTATTCATTCTGTTTTTGCATTTGGGGGGCACTGCCTGTTGCCTTGGAATTTTAAATAACAGGGTGCAAATATTGGGAATGACCTTTTCTCTCTTATTAGCCTTTGCTGGTTTGCCGTTATGAATCTTAGCTGGTCCGTAAGTGTTATACCTTTAAGTACATCCCTGAATCCACCATGAATAAAAATAATGTTTTAGCAGCAGATGCCCTGGGGACCTCAAATGCAAGTGACTAATGTTGCTAAGCTCAGAATGGGAGTCGGTATTAATTACAGTTTTACCCCCGTGAGCTTTCCGCAAACCCTCATCAAGCAGCAAACACTCTGTTTTACATTTCAGTCCGTGTTGGCTGGCAGCTTCCTTCGGTGGAAGTCGATTACCCAGAAGGGCTGGATCGCTATAAGCTCTTTGCCAAGTTCCTGCTTGAAGGAAAGGTAAGGACCATAGCTTATGAGAGGGATGACATAGTATTAAAGTAAAGGGCCAGTCATCTGGACACACCTACTGAAAATCATTTGTTTTTCAACAAGATAATGACCCTAAACACGCCTCAAGGTTATGTAGTAAGTATTGTGAACTCAGAAAGAGATGGAGTATTGCGGCAGATGACCTGACCCCCACAACCGCCCCGACTTAAACCCTATAGAGCTGGTTTGGTTTGAGTTGAATTGAAGAGTAAGCGCAAGGTAGCCAACCTGTGCCTTGAGGCATTTTACTATAAGGTGAATAACATAGTTAAAACACAGACATATCCATTAAAAGGAGGTGTCCAGCAGACTTCTGAATGGCACTGCATGTCTGAAATCAAGATGCGATAATTCTTACCAAGAGGTACCGGGACCCTGCCTTCTTATTCTATAAATAAGGAAATTGCTTTGATCAGAGTGGCAGTACTGTGTGGAAGTAGATTTACATCCAAAATAACCGTATGTAAGAATTAATTGCAAATCCAAAATCATATTTGTAAATTCATAATTCTTAATCCATAATCCTGGTTTAATCGTGGTTCTGCTAGCAGAAGGCTACACTGAGCAGCAGGTTGCTACCGGGTTCAAAATTTCTAAGACAGCAGTACAAAAGAATAAGGTGAAGCATGGGAGACACTGGGAATGACCAGAAACCAGCCAGGTAAAGGGTGAGAGCAGCTTTTTAATTCTAGTATTGACTGTTAATTTATCTGAGTTTCTCTTTAATTGGAGAATGACATCAAGTGACCTTCAAAAGGAATGGGAAACATTCAATGCAGGTGTGAAGTGCACTGTTAGAACAGTTCATATCAGGCTCCTAGAAGCAGGACTGAAGTCCCATAAAATTAGGAACAAGCCTTCCATTAATGAGAAACGGAGAAGAACCAGGCTGCAGTTTGCAAAAAATATATTATTCACAGATGCACACCCATAAGCTGAAAAATGAGTGAAACAAAAAATTGTGCTGTGGTCTCTTAATTTTTTTTCCACAGCTGTATTATACTCATCCACTGATTCTTAATTTTCAGCTTCTACTAAGATAACTTAAGCTCAGCTCTCTGGAGCTCTCCATTGCGCATACGCTTTTTGGAACTTGATAACAGTGACATTTTTTTCGTGAAAACCCATTGGCCACTGGCAATGTAACTTTCCCCACATAACTAGTGATTGAACCGTAAATCGTAATCACAACTTGAACATCGTAAACTCATAAATGAGGATTTGTAATTGTCAAATGAGGATTGTATCCATGAACCTTCGGTGGCAGGCACAGGTACACATTTACAACTGAATATGGATTTGCATTTCATAAAATTATGAGATTGTCATGATACTTAGGCACCATTACTTTTAGATGTAAATTCGTCTCAGCAGTATTGATAGTTACACTGCCCTATCATCTTATATCTACAAGATAAGCCTTACTTGACTCTTAGTTCTGAAACTAAGAATACTTGTGGGCAGTGGTGGCTTGATGGTTAGGGACGCGCACTTGTAATTGAAAGATTGCAGGTTTGAATCCCCAACCAGCAAGGCACCACTGAGGTACCCTGAGCAAGGTGCTGCTCCCTGGGTGCTGAATTAGCTGCCCCCCTGCTATGTCTCATTGTCACATATGGGTTAAATGCAGAGAACACATTTCGTTGTGGTGTGTCAACAATGACAATTAATCTCTAAATTCTGTATATTTCAATGAACAGAAGCATTTTCATGCATGATATTTATGAATTATTGGTTTTATGCTTTCAACTGAAATGTTCTTGCACAATATATAACTCTTTTGAATATGACTCCAATGATTAATGTTATACTAATGGTCTGCAGTCCCACATAACTCTGCCTTTAAGGGACTCAATGAAAAGTCTCTAAAATACACTGTGGACTTAAGTGCACTAATTGATGAATTTGGCCCAGAGTAGCATCGATCTGTTTGTGTGTAACTGTTTCAGGTGTGCCCACAACTAGGCAGCTATACCAGCTGCCTTCTCTCCAGTCCCTCCATCATGATGAAAACCTGGGCCAAGTGAGCTCTTTATTTCATACATTATTCCATGCAGGTCACTGCTGTAGTAATACGAAAATGTGTGGCCTGTGTTCCGGGGCTCTTATGCAGCTGTAGTTGTCACATGCTTTGGCCAACTTTGTGATTTTCCCTTAAACCATCAAATTGGGTATCAAAATAAAATATCTAGTTAGAATAAAATACAGTTATTTGGGAGCGTATGTTTGAATTTGAACATCCCTGCCCTAAAATTGTATAATGATATAAGTATTTTCATATATAATATAATATTTATAACATATATGTAATATATGTAATGTAAATAATGCTTATTCTGTGAAGTGATAATATATTGTGCTTATGTGCTTTGTGTGTTTTCCTTTACGTGCCTTGCTTTCCTGGGCACGTCATGTTCCATATATAGATTGCAGCCCCGTACTGAAGCCTTAATTGGGGCTCTGGTATCAGAAAAGGCAGACTGTCGAGAAGCCCTGCTCATAGCCTGGAAGAAAGACCGGACATGTAAGTTAAACCCTTGTGCAAGGCACAAAAATTTGCTGTTTCTGAACCAGAAAAGCTGACCCAACAAAACTGCTGTTAACTGACACACTTTTATATGCATTGTGCCCTCCATGATGTTTGGGACAAAGGCAGATATATTTTTTTATTTGCCCCCCACCCATTTCAGGACATGATAATATTTTGGACACATGGCTTCACAGGTGTTTCTGAGTACTCAGGTGTGTTTAATTAAGGGCTGTGAATCGATTTAAAAATTATTAATTGTAAAGTTTTTTTTTTGTGATTAATCATCATTAATTGTACCTAACATTAAAAGCCATAGTTATAACTATTTACACATTGAAACCTCAAGTTAATGAAGAATTAATACAAGTAAGTATTTTAATATTAGCTTGATGATTTATCATGTGATCTACAGATTATTAATTTCTATTTGTTATAAGCGGGGCTGTCAATTTTTAAAATCGCGATTAACAGCATATCCAGTAATGTTGAGGTACCATCCATAAAATGATTTTGTAGTCTGTATATTCAGTTCAGAAATATTTCAAATTAATTATCAAAATAAGGACAAAACAAATATCAGTGTTGCATGGGTGAAATAAAACAACAACACTTCACTATGTCCTCCAACAGACTTTTGTTCCTTCTCAGTGTATGATATTGTTCTCAAAACAAGGTGAATGTTTAGGAACAAAAAAAAACCTAAATCATATTTGCTCAAAACATAGACGAAAACAGAAACAGAAGCCCAAAAAACCATTAAAAGTCCATTTACCACACTTTAATAAGTCACTTAAGGTATTAGTCTTCAATAAAATAAAACAAATATTTGTTACGCTCTGAGTTATCATCTGTTTTTTTTAAAAAAAAAAAAGAAATGAACTAAGTAACAACGTCTCTGTCTTTCCATCTGCCCTCCATCAGCTTTACAGTGAGATACTGAAAGGTTTGTTTTTAGCTGTGAATTCTGGGATTCTGTGCAACATCACTATTAAAGCTCTTGCATTGTTCTCAACCAGTAAGAATTATTAAACTCTATTAAAGTTTATAAACTTTGTACCAAATGTGTAATCAAACATAATCAAAGAAATAATAATGCATTATGACTTTTATGAAATTAACATCACATATTAGTGTGTTACCTGTCATAGGCCTAGTTTAATTGCTTTGAAAGTGCAAGTATTAGAGAGCTTTCAGCATCTAGGCTTTAACATTTTAACATTTGTAGTCTGTTATTGCCATTTGGATGAATATGGACTTTTTGATTGTTTAAAAAATTTTGTATAGGTGAAATATGAACTTGAAAAGTGAGGTGGCACAGAAAATCCCCAAGCACCTATCCAGCAGATGAGAAATACTCTTAAGGAGGCAGGTGTGGATTTGTCAGTGACTACTATCTGTGGAAGGCTCCATGAATAGAAACACAGAGGCTACAGTGCTTGAAGAAAACCACAAGTTAGCCACAAAAACAAGATAGTCAGGTTACAGATTGCAAAGAAGTACTTGAATGAGGAAGCAGAGTTCTGGAAAAAGATCTTATGGTCAGATGAAACCAAGGTTAACCTGCATCAGAATGATGCCAAGAGCAAAGTATGGAGGCGGAACAGAATTGGCTAAGATCCAAAGCATACCAGCTCATCTGTGAAACATGAGTGGTGGGAGTAGTTGGGGGTGTTATGGCCTAGGCATGTATTGCTGCCACAGGCTGTATGCTTATTTTCATTGATGATGTAACTGCTGATAGCCATAGCAAAATGAATGCTGAAGTACACTGAAACAACATATCTGCTCAGCTTCAAGCAAATACCTTCAAACTCTTTGGCCAGCGCTTCATCATACGGCAAGGCAATGTTTCCAAACATACTGCTAAAGCAACAAAGGAGTTTTTCAAAGCTAAAAACCGGAAAATTCTTGACTGGACAAGTCAAGTCATCCACCCAGTCTCAATCGAAATGAGCATGCTTTTCATATGCTGAAGAAAAAACCTGTCCCTGAAACAAGCAAAGGGTGAAGATGGCTTCAGCCCAGGCTTGGCAGAGCATCACCATTAAAGATACTCAGCACCCGGAGTCTCATTTATCAACAGTGCTTGCAAAGAGTTTTGGGTGTAAACTGTGTTTATGCATATTTTTAGACATACAATGGTATTTACCATTTTTTTTCTTGAACATAGAAATGTCCATATATTTACAAACACTCCTGACCATGCATACGCACAAACCACTAATGACAGAGAAGCATAACTGAAGCAAACCGATCGATACATAGGATACGCATATACTCCCACTTAATTATCAACCTTGATTGACAAATGTAATGAGCTAGTTCTATTCACATAAAACAGGGGTGTCAAACTCCAGTCCTGGAGGGCCGGAGCCCTGTGTGGCTTAGTTCTTTCCCTGTTCCACCACAAATGATTCAGCTCAAGAGCTGTGCGGTAATTGGCACAAGGAGTTGAATCAGTGTGTTAAATGAGGGTAAACCAAAAACTGTGCAGGGCTCCGGCCCTCCAGGACCGGAGTTTGACACCCCTGACATAAAGTATGTGCAGGCAGGTCATACTAATGACAATTAATTGTTCCAAAGTCATGTAAGGTCCATTACCAAAGAAGTAATATATCACTGTCAATTACATGCTTTACAAGACAACTGACATGTCTGGCACAATTCATTTTCGGCAACATTCATTTGTTGGTCTACTCTGGCGTGTGGCATGCGTTACTTGCTACAGCCAATTAAATGCAACCACATAAGTATCTATTTCTAACAGCCCATCCTCATCCATTGGTTAATGGAGCTGTACTATCAGTGTCACCATCTTGAATGAGTTCTGTTAGGGACGTTTCGCCAATGATGGCTGCCATGTTACCATGCAGAGGTGAGATTGACGTGGTGCTTGGGCCACCCCCTGTGGCATGGTTGTGGGATCTGAGCTGCAGTACTTTTTTTTGGTGGTCATCTTCAGATCGAAGCACTTCTTCCTCACCTCTGCCGTTGTTCTCATTACAGGTGACACAGCAGTAACTGTATGAGTCACCTGTCCCCATACGAGGTCCTTCTATTTTTTTATGACCAGCTGCTATCAACATTCACTTTGTATGGCTGTTAATGCACATAAGTAATAAATACCAATTTGCCAGTTCATCCACACACATTTAGGACGACTTCTACACACACTTTGATGAATGTGACCCCTGGTAATGTCATATTTGTAGATGGCAAGCACTGATTTGCATGAAAAAAATATGCAACAAATTAAACATGACTAATTTATTTATGGCTGGGGACTATATATATAAAAAGATGTAATTTCTACATGGTGAAATCAAAATGTATAAAGTACCCAATTTTAAAACCTGAGAATGTGCACATTAACCACATGTGAATTGTTTGATTGCAAATCTAAAATCATGGCATGCAGAGGCAAAAAATACATGGCTTTCTCCCAAACATTATGGACCCTGTATCTATTAATCCAAGTGAATCAAATGCTCTCTTTCCCCTGCAGATTTGTTGTCCGCTTACTGCCAGTGGCTCCCTGAGGCTTTGCACGAGAAGGTATCCAAGAGCTGGCCGCCTATCTGAACTGACAGTGGACAGGTCTCCTGATTGGCGTCACAGTCTGTCCACCTCCACAACCTCCACAGTGCTGCAGCTCTCATCTTCTGCTCAGCCAGTTCTCAGGAATTCTAGAAGTTTCTATTGAACTGTATTATTATGAAGAGTGTGGAGCAGTGGACTAGAATTTATTTTTGAGGACAGCTTTGGCCAGTCCTCCTGTTGTGGCAGAATGATTTATTGTGCCTGAATATAGCACCTTTTTGTGTACATCTGCTCTTTGAGACTTTCATTTGTGTGAATATTTTAACAGAAATGTGTTTATACTCATTCCATTTGTGTCATGTTTTACTTTTGAGTTCTGTGAGTAGTACTATGCAAAAAAGCATATTTGGAGACTTAAACAATATGAAATATGATACTTTATAGTAGTCTAGGGTATAGTAAACTAGGGTCTGGGGGGGCAGGGAGGTCAGTTAAGATTATAGGTGGGGAGAGACGGAAAGCCCATTTTGAGATTAAA
>JAODLD010000046.1:33295667-33306717 GCA_026781065.1 Mormyrops boulengeri | reverse complement strand
CTTCAAAACTCGGAATCCGACTCGGAATACGAGTTCCGAGGGCAAATGGAACACACCAAAACTGCCCGAAATGCGTTTACGGAGACATTTCAGGGATTTTGAGTCATTCTGCGCTGCAGATGGGTTAATTGCGTTAAAATTGTTGGATTAATCCGTGTTAACCCGTTAATTTTGACAGCCCTACATAAAATTGTTGCATTTCCCGACCCCCATCACCACCCTACAATCTGGCCAGTGCATGCGCTGCTTATGTGTGTTAGTGTGGGTTTTTATAATATTAATAGTTGTTTTGTATTTTGTTTATTATATCTATTTATTATTTCCACTTTTTTCATACCTTGGCAAGGTATTGCAACTGTAACACTGTGCCATAAAAAGTTGTTTATGTTTTAAGCACAGTATTGTTTGTTTTACATACTTGACAGTTACATGCCACTATTGTTGTTTTTGTAATGTTCAAATGTTTTTCATAAAGGGGTGTATGTTGAAGTACAGGGGATTTATCTTTTGTTTTTAACATGGTAGTTAACATCTAGTAGTAACACAAATAAAAAGGTTGCCGAAGAATGCATTTGCACCTCTGCCAACAGGACCTCGATTTCAGCCTCATTAGCATTGTGCTTTTTGCAACTTGTCATTATCAAGTAGATGATTTGGGCTTTGTTTCAAGCTCATTTGTATGCTAATGATATTGCTTAATTAAGGGACATGTCAATGGTGGAGCTCTAAAAGCATTCAGCTATGCACGATTTTACAGTCATATGCAGTTTATAGAATGCCCATCTGGGAGGGTGCTATATGTGTGTTTTTTATACGTACATTCATTTTCTTTTAATCACACTTCAGAAATGATCGTAGACCAAATATTGGATGGTTTCTACACAACAGCGCCCCAGATTACCAGATTACCACTCTGGCATTGTTTGAGCAGATTCAGATTGGTGCCTGAACCTACACTTTGCATGTACTGTAGAGGGTTCAGTTCCTGATGTTTACAAACTTTAAGTACTTTCTCATGCTTGAAGGGATTTTCTGTTACTTAAGTTGTGTAACAGTTTAATGCTTGTCTTTTATCTTTTTAACACTTAATGTTTCCAGCAGGGTTAGGTATACGTATGGGCCCGTTGCAATAAGTCTAGATGACAAACATGTTGACAGATTTTTTGTGTACTACACTTTCTTTAATTAACACCATATAGTAATGCCAAACAACCTTGCTGAAAAAAATTTAATCCAAAACGGATAATGTATAGAAAACAATGTCTGGAATTCAAGGCCTGTCTGGCTGCCTTCTCCCGTTCAAAGCAGTGAGTTATGCTAAGTGCACTTTTCTCTGCAAAAGTGTGAAGTGGTGTCATATTACCCAAACGCTGTGACAAAGATGGGTTTTGCAATGAGAGCGTTTAGACTGCAGTTGGGCTGCCACCCCGGGGCAAATGTGAAAGATGATGTGTGGGAGCCACACCCTATTTACACACACGTTCACAGGGTGTGGAAGGGCAGTTTCAGAATGGGCTGGGTTAGACACACCTCAGAAACACCCAGGTGAAGCAGGGCAGCCATTAAAGCACAGCGTGAGAGTAGGGACAGCATTCCAGTCATAAATCCCCTAAAGAAGAAGGAAAAGTTAGATAGGACTCGGATTGAGCAAGACAAAGGCGTGGCAGCCACAAAGACTGTGAGAGATAAGAGCTGATAATCAGAGAAGTAGGACCGAGAGCAGCACAGAGGCACACTTACTGCCCCGGTTACTCCACACACGCGTGTGCAGGAGTGTAGAAAAAAAAGAAGAAAAAGGGGGCAAATCAGCTTGATTGTGACCCGCTGCCCGAACAGGAGACGGACGCAGAAGACGGAATAGAGATATTGTGTTTCAGAGAAAAATGAAGGACAAAGTGCAGCCAGCAGAAGACAGTATTGCAAAACTAGGTATGAAACTCTGTCTCTTGACATAACTTGTTATTTTGGACTACTGCGGTGCTGTTTTTGCATGTGCGCTGTCTTGCTCAGAAATTAAAACACTGTCATTCTCTGCTTTTAAGTGCTGACATAAATACTGGTGAATATTAACAATTGTTACTGCTACAGTATATGCAGTGCAGTTTTTCTGCTGTTTTTGGGTATATATAGTCTATGTCCCTGGTGGCTGCAAAGAGAAAGACACTTAATGTTAAAAACTTGTTTACTTGGGTATATCACTTCTATAGAAGTGACAGTAAAACCAGGCTGCACTGCACTTGCTCCGTTGTAAAAGTTACTAGAGAATTTGCTACTTTTTTTACTGTGACAGATATTTTACCCAGAGCAAAAATGCAGCTCTTAGATTTGGTATATGTTGTTTGATAATGTTTCTCACATTACATTTACATTTACATTGCAGATGCTTTAATATAAAGTGACAAATAAGCAGGGCAGATAAATAGTAGTGAGTATGGTAGGCTGCAGGGGGCATGGAGCTCAAGACATTGTGCTGAACCTTAAAATTAATCCCAAACAGGTAAATTGGACAAATGGACCCCATGTCTGTTACTCTGTAATACGTCAGGAAAATTATATAATATTAACATGTTACTTTGGTGGGCAAAATTAACATTTGTCCAACTGCCTTTAGCACTGGAAATGGAAAATAATTTTTCTGAACAGTAATTAGTCAGTCTTGAAATTCTGATGCTGCAGATACTCATAACTGAAGATTTACATGAAAAAAATAAATCAATGAGCACTGAATCACCAGCTGGAAAGTGTAGGTGGCATGTGAGCATAACCCCTTCAACTGAGTCATGCTTTGAGCTTTTCATTGAGTGCCAAGCACCCACTATAGAGTTGGCTTTGTTAGATGGTTTTAGTGCCTCTGTAGCGGTGCCAAACCTGGGCAGAGTATTCTACATGCTTGTAGGCAAATTCCAGCAGTCAGGTTGAAACGAGTCCCGCCAGATTCAGGCCAGGTCTTGTTTTGCTGGAGGTTACTCACATTCAAATGTAGGCTTTAGCATAACTGATCATGAGTTACTGCCCAGTTTGTTTCATTGGTTGGTAGTCTTAAGGCTTAAAGGTCTACAAAAAATATGAATTAAAAAAATTCAACATTCACAGTTGCTTGAGTTGTGGAAAATTACTTGCCTGGTGTATATGAAAGCTCAATAAATCAAGAAACAGTAGAATAATGTGCATCATTAATGTTTCTTTCAAATCCTCAGGTATCTCCAAAACTTTTTTTATTATGTGCAGCTGAAATAAGGAAAGATACATTGTATTTATGAGCATTCTTGTTCCTTTGATTTTCTTGCTCCACCTGTTTTTACAAACCTGCTAAGTGCTCATTCATCAGGTTATGCAGCCTGCACATTCTTCCGAGGCATTTTAATCTTGTTCAATCGTATTTATAGTGGGAGTGAAGCTTGAACATTAGAAATATTCTACACTGCAGTGCTTTCTGCATTCTGTAATTAAATTTTGTCATGAATTCCATGCTCAGCCAATGGCAGCAAACTTCCTGGCAATCCTGTGGGGCTCAAGCTGGCAGGAGAGGAAGAAGACGTGTCATTTCCTGTGAAGATTCAGGGAGCAGGAGTTGAACCTTTTGAGCTTCAGGTGAAGCATGGTGTCTGACTGTGGACTGCTGCTGTAAACTAGGAATTGCTGTATCTGTCTGGTTCTAGAAGGGCTGGTTTGAGGAATAAAAAATTGCCTTTCAGTTAAGAAATAACATGCAACCTGAAATTGTGAGGCAGTTTTTCAGAGCTTTTGTGCCTTTTACGGATATGTGATGATGTGGATGTTGCTTGGCCTGCGTGGGTCCACTAATATCGTGAATATGTGGGGGTGTCATAATGAGCATTCTGTTCAGGTCCACAGGTTCTGGTTGGTCCAGGAAGCAGTTATGGCTGTATTGGGGAGGGAGGAGGTGGCCCCCCGGACCTCGCTGTCCCTCTCTTTGTCAGGGACCATACTGGACCCAATCTGTGAACTCCAGACCATTAAGGGTCTAAAACCTGGGGCCACTCTAAGGCTAGTGGAAGGTAAGAGTCTTTATAAAAGTCTTCTACACATCATCCAACCACACTTATTTGTGCTTCATTTATACAGGCTTTGTAAATGTACGACACAAAATAAGAAAAGCAGAGATACTTTTTACGTCAGAATTAAAAGTGATTGAAAATTCTCTTTGACTGTATTACTTCGAAAACAGTACAACAGCATGATATGTGATTTTGTACCTCAATTTTTTTTTCCAAAATAAACATTTAAATTTTGACTCTTGCAATGTATTTTAAAAAACAATTGGGACAGTAAAGCAGTTGCCACTTTGTTGGCAATCTTTTTCACTTAAAACACACTCATACTGTGTGTAAAACACACAACACGTGTTTAGGGAACGAAGACATAAAGTGATGAAATGTTTTAGCTGCAATTTGTTCCATTATTCCTGCAAACAAGTCTGAAGCAGTACAACAGTATGGGGTCCTTGTGTCATGTTTATGTTTCAATATGCACCAGACATTCTCTGTTGGGGACAGGGATGCCTTTGTAATGCATGCAGAATGAGGTTTTTTATCGTCTTGTCGAAGTATTCATGGGTGCCCCTGGAAATTATGTTGTCTTGAAGGCAGAAAATGTTATTCCAAAATTTTTATATGCCTTTTCACCATTAATGGTGCCATCACAGTTTGGCAAAGTCACCGTTGCCAAATCACTGACACCACCCCATACCACGACAGATGGGTGGTCCTTTTCTTCTTTGAAATTTTGATTTGTCTGACCACAGTACACATTTCCACTGTGCAATGGTCTATCCCAGGTGCCCCTGTGCCCAGAGAAATCAACGGTGGTTTTGGACACGGTTAATATATAGCTTCCTTTTGCAAAAGTAAAGTTGAAACTGCCAATTGTGGATGTAACTACATATTGCAGTGTCTAACAATGGTTTGCCAAAGTAATCCTGAGCCCATGAGGTTATATCGATTATAGATGAATGACTGTTCTTGATGCAGTACCATCAGACGGATCGGAGGTCACAGTTATTCAGCTTAGGCTTGCGCCCTTGCCCTTTATGCACTGAATTACTTCAGATTCCTTGACACGTTTAAGTATGTTATGCACTGTATATGGTGCAATATCCCAATCCTTTCCTAACTTTCATCAAGGAACATTGTTTTCAGACATCCCAATGATGTTTTCACACACTTATTGCCAAATCGGCAATCCTCAGCCCATTTACTGCTTTTGTACCAATTCCAATCACTTGTTGATATCACCTGTTTTTAATCATATCATTATTTAATTATCAGAATCAGCTTTATTGTCATTCCAACCACTTGACATGATTTGAACGAAACAGTTTCTCAGGACTCGGTGCATGCAGCGTGCTGCTGTGCAAGGCCTGAATGGCAGGAATGGATGTCTATTTGCCAATAAAATAAAACTGACCAGTTAAAACATGAAATACCTTGTGTTCATACTGTCTGTAATGAAATCCAAGTCAAAGTAAATTTAGAAATCGCCAGTTTATTTTTTTATTTGCATTCTCCATTACCGAACTTTTTCTGATTTGGAATTGTATAATAATGTTTTATAATCTTCATTTTCCTCTTATCTAAAGAGAACAATATGGATCACACTGATTTAAATAAAACTCACATTTAAAATGAATTTATAAAAAATATCACCCAGTTCCAGATAGAAACTTATAACTATTCCATAGGTAACTCTGAATTAATATGGCTTTTAGTGAATTTATCATTTCAAGATTCAAGATTCAAGATTTGTCAATACAAAAGTATAAACAGTAAACAATGTATTGAAATGTCGTTCCACACAGGTCCTCCATGGTGCATTATAAAGATGAAAAATATACCAAAAAATATAAAACAGAAATTTCACATAAATAATAAATCTAACAATTTTTTTATGAATAGAAACGAACTAGTTCTAACTATCTATGTACAGCAAACAGGACAGAGACAATGCAAAGTGGTCATTTGCAGTTAGAGTTCAAGTGAAATGTGCAGGTAGTATTTAAAATACCAGTATTTAAAAAAATCATTTCACTATGACCTCCTAATTAGTGTTCTGGCCCACAATCCTCCCCCCAGATTCCTACAGTCCTAGAACGGTCCGAGTCCACCTGGCCCATCTGCAAGATTTCCTCAGGGCCCCAAGCCCACAAGATGCCCTGAGAGAGGGTCGTTCCCCAAGTCTGCTCAACACCCTCTCTCCTGCACACAACTCAGGTAAAGAACCAATCCACATATGCTTTATATCCAACACAGGTAGGGAACCAATCTCAAGCTGCTTTATATCCAGCACAGGCAAAGAACCAATGTCAGCCAGCTTTATATCCAGCACATGTAGAGAGCCAATGTTAGACAGCTTTATATCCAGGATGGGTAGAGAGCCAATGTCCAGCTGCTTTATATTTAGCATGGGTAGTGAACCAATCTCAGGCAGCTTTATATCCAGCACGGGTATTGAACCAATCTCAGGAAGCTTTATATCGAACATGGGTAGAGAACCAGTGTCAGGCTGCTTTATATTCAGCATAGGTAGGAAACCAATGTGAGACTACTTTATAACCTGCATTGGTAGGGAATCCACCTAAAATATGAAGAATACCTAGACTGACTGTGAACCTACCTGGCTAAACAAATAGAAAATATAATGAAATGTGTTTGGTGCTGTTGACTTGCAGATAGATGTTTTCTGGTGAGTCATTTGGCTGTAGTACTGCATTCGCCATACAGGCTAAGGCAAGTTCTTAAAACTGGTGGCTTTTGAGCTCTTCTTGCTTAACTCCCTCTGATGACACAAAACTTGGACTGAGTGAGATATGGGAAAGAAAAGGGAGAAATAAATAAGTAATAATTGGGGTTGAGCAGATAATCCCTCCATTAATTTTCTGTGGCCACTTGTCCAGTTGAGGTTCACGGGGAGTCTGGAGCCTATCCCAGAGTCTAGAGGAACAAGTCAGGGAACAATCAAATGGGGCGCCAACCCATCACCAGAGTAGATAATCATAAAATCAAATTCATATTGTCTATATGTATTTTATTATATGATTATAAAATCGAGACCCCTCCAAGCACCATTAACATAACATAAGATTAAAATGCTATGCTATTCAAAGGCTATGGTAAATTTGGGTGCTGTGAACTTTAGTCTGAATGTGAATACTGAAGAAGAATGAGGTACCCAATATATATTTAGAAGCGGAACTGCAAAGTTTGGGGTTTCCCTGTTTATGTTGTTAGAACAAGGGGTGAACCAAAGCTGTGGTAGATGGATAATGGCAACATTTTATCACTGACTCAGAGAATACTCCAGGAGGTCAGAGCGGGAGAGGTGCAAGGCGCCTTCCCAGTGACTCAAAACCAGAACAGCAGACCATGGAGGGGCCACCACCTGACTATGTCCTTCCTGGATCCAAAGAGCGCCCCCTGGTGCCACTGCTGCCTAATAATACACACTCTGAGGTACAGCTCAATAATGACGAGTACTGACGGGTAAAATGAACCTCCAAGCCCCATGTAGGGTGGAATTACAATGTGCTTTCAATGAACCACTTCCCCATTGGCTTCCTTTGTGTTTAGCCAGGCTATGATTGACAGTGTGTACTGTCACATTGCTGATGATAACACGCAGGTGTCATACCAAAGTTATCCTTTTTGCTTTCCCAGGTCCCAAACTGCCTCATAGACCTGTCCCTCAGTTGTTGGAACCCACCTCCAGGAACCCGTAAACTACAAGGAGACTTTTTGTACATAACCGTATGCACCTTAGAGGGCCGCTGGTGTGACATCACTTCCTGTCCCAAGGGATTTTTCCTCAACAGGTCCTTTTTTCCCCCAAAATGCCTACATTGTCCTGTCTTTTGTGAATGAGTGGGTCATTTCTCATGTTACTGTTTGTTCTGAAGGTCCACTCTAGATGTGTTTGACCCACGGCCGGCCTCATCGTCACCACCCACTCACTGTCTGTCAGATCTGCTGTCTCAGATCAGCCCCGGATTTAAAAAAGCCTTCACAGTCCTCAGGAACCGGTAACACACACGTACACAGATATATACATGCGCGCACACACACAAGCAAATAAGCACTGCTAATATATAACCACTTCAAAGCTTGTTAGATATAAAAATTACTAGGTATAGAAGCTGCATCAATGAAAGAAAATAAAAAAACAGCTTTTCTTTTGTAATTTCACATAAATGGGGGGTTGGGGTGTTGTTGGCAGGACAGAAAGACTGTGTGTAGCAGGTTGTCAGGAAGGTATATCCTTTTTTCCAGGAGGGAAATTACTTTTGTGCAGCAGGTCTGTGTAGATGCAGCAAGTTTAATAATGTCCATCACACAATAAATAAATATATGCAGATCAATACAATTCACACAATCCACAAGGTATATAAACCTGATTAAACTGAATGGAATGCCCTCAAACGTGTCTTTGGAACTTCATAAGTTGTTAAGGGTCAATTTAAGAAATAAAAGTAACGTTGTCCCACTGGTGACTGAACCCTTGTGTTGTTGTTTCCCATCAGTTCCCAGCCATCCCCCCTGGAGAACATGCCCACTCCCTACCGCACACTTAGCTGGCTTGGCCCCCCCTCCGCTGTGCGCTGTCACCGTAATTCGTTTACTCGTTCGGGCTTGGAAGAACAGGGGGCAGCACAGGTGTGTACCTCTGTATGTTACCCCAGTCATTACCACGTCTGTGGGCATGCGAGTGCCTTACAGGTCATGCGTCTCATTAAAACATGTTACCTGGCTGTCATCACGTTTGCCAGGCTCCAGACTGGAATGAAGAGCTTCAGACAGCCAGGGATCTTCCTCAAGGCAGTCTGGATGAGCGTCTTCACCGGGACAGAGTCTTACTGCAGGTACCAGTGCAATGCTGGATCAGATCCTTCAGCTCTCGTCAGATGCCCAGCTGTTGTTTCAGGATCTGCGTGCAGCAGGGGCGTTGGAAATGCGGGGGACAAGGGGAATGCGCCCCCCCAATATCGGCAGATGCCCCCCCTTCTTCCCAAAGAACAAACATGAACAGATATCTGTTTAAGGCTGAACGATATTGAAAAATTCTGATCTTTTTGGGTTTCGCAACCACCTATTTAAAGCGTTTCTGTCATGATTCCAATGAAACAGATGAGACGAGTTAAGAGAGCATTCCTTATCTTTCTTTTTAAATCTGCAAGTTACTGAGGCCAATTCATTGCAAAGTCATAGCATGAGGACGAAACATGTACCTAAGACAGACTGTAGTCCTGTACCCTTTTATTCTATAGATCAGTTATTTTTATTAGTTATGTTGTGTTCAGTTGTGAAACTGGACTCTAAACAGTGTTATTCTTATTTTAAATGATGAAATCTTGATAATTTTTAAATTATTTTGAAATCTTTCTTACATCTCATCCTTTAACAATGTGACTATTGCATGTGTGCTCATTGCGAAGTCATGATATACAATGTACATCGCACCCCCCTCCCCCCCTTGCCACTAGGCCAATTCCAATGTCAAACTCCTTCCACTGGTAGGCACAATACAAATCACACTCACCATGATGGAGATACATCCTGGGTGAGAGCTGGGGACACTTTGGCAGGCAGCCGGGCTGGCTGCCTTTATTGTCTGCTGTGTTATACAGTCTGTTGTATGTCTGGCTAGGTGAACAGCGCCTTCGTGTGGGCGGCCGCTCAGGCAGTGGAGGCTGTGGTTGATGGCTCCGTGACACCAATCAATGGCGGAGTGGAGGAGGACCCGGCTTTCCTGTGTGGTGGCCTCTTTGTGAGCCGGGGCGGTGCCAGCGAGGGGGGTGAACGTGCCAACAGGGCAGCACAGAGGCTGGAGCTGCAGGGAGTGCAGGAGTACAGCAACCTGCTGGGCCACCTACTGGGTCTGCACACACTACCCAGCGCTGTGGTGGACTACAGGGGTTCCCGCTTGCTGGTGCAAGGGCTGGCCCCAGGTCTTGATGGCATGGGAGGGGAGGCCAGGGGGCTTCTGTATGGTGTCTCAGCCGCTGTTAGTGAGGGACCTCAACGCCGCAAGCTGCTAGAGCTGCTGGCCCACGCTGCCAAGAGCCTGAACATCCAGAAGCACGTGGTGCTCAGCCCCAGCGGCCAGCAGGTTCCCCTGTTCAGCTCCATCCACACGCAGGGCCTGCTGGGCGCTGATGGCAGGTTATACCTGCTCAATCTCTTCCACGTCCACCCTGCCGACGCCAACTACCATGTGGGAGAGAATGAGGAGCAGGCTGTGCAGGAGGAGGCGCAGGCTGGCTGGCAAGAGTCCTGCTCCTCCAGGAGCTTCCCTCGCTGCTTCCCACACAAGTTCTGCCTCCTGCGACCAGAGCTCATCCAGGCCTTCATCCAACACAAGTGAGTGAGTCTCCATACCTGTATTCTGGAGCACAGGCAGAGTCCTCACGTTAGAAACAGGATCCGTTTTCTGTGTCTGTGTTTAGGTCAAATTTGTTGTGTGCGTTCCTTATTATGATTATTATTTAACTCAATTTTTTTATATAATAGGCTTTATGGCAGTCAGTTCATAAGTACAAGTTGTAGACAGATATTCTTAAGCCAAGGACTGCCTGTATGTCAGAGTTAAAGCCAGGCAATGCCTCTTACTCTCTTTGATATTTGAAAGGAGCAATATTTCTGCAATATTCCTCTGACTGCCGCTGTGATTTATCCACCACTAGCTCTATGTGTGTGCACTCTGCATGTTTTACCTGTGTTTGGAAGGGCTGGGTCCGACAACCCAAAAACATGCAGTTAGGTAATCTGGTGACTCAATATTGACAATGGTGTGTGTGGCAGTCACTGTCTTTTGAGGTGCGCGATCGCGCTCGCGCGTCATAGCGCACCAAAAATGTTTTGAGAAGCGCGAAACATCGCGCATCTGTGTATTAGAAATTATTTTTAAACCGCGCGCCTGGCTATTAATGAGCTGTCCACGCATTCCGATCGATTCCCGAACATTGCCGAATGTCAAACACATCACAGAAGTAACGTGCGCTATATTGACCAATCAGATGTACGCTTTGCCAGCCGAGGGC
>JAODLD010000046.1:33261983-33295567 GCA_026781065.1 Mormyrops boulengeri | reverse complement strand
TGTCACTTACACATCCAAACTCTCAGTTGAGTTAGGAGGACATGACTGAGTGACATAAGTAACCAAATCCATTGGCACCAACACCTTCTCTTGAGAGCCGTGAAAAAAAGCTCGCCTAGAATTCCAAGGCGAGCTTTTTATCACTCACCTGGGATTTTCAAAAGACAGTGACTGGTGTGGATGTGCCCTGTGATGGACTGGCATCCCATGCTGGGTGTCCCTGCCTTGTGGGATTGGCTGCAGGCTCACCGTGATCTGGATAAGCAGATCTTGAAGATGGATCAATGATATGATCAGTTACTGCTATAATGAATTTTTAAATATAAACTGGTTGTAGCATCATGTACTTACAATGACTTACCTGCCAGAGTATCTCTCATTGTAACCTTCTGAGATTTAGTGATTAATTGTTATTGTTGACACACCACAGCACACAGTGCACAACAACGAAATGTGTTCTCTGTATTTAACCCATATGTGACAATGTGACATAGCAGGGGGCAGCTAATTCAGCGCCCAGGGAGCAGTACCTTGTTCAGGGTACATCAGTGGTGCCTTGCTAGCCGGGGATTTGAACCTGTAATCTTTCAATTGCAAGTGCGCATCCCTAACCATTAAGCCACCACTGTAACCTCTTCTATCTTCTGAGTCTCTCACCATCCCTGCCTCTCATTCTTTTTCTCTGCCAGGCATTCCCAGTTCACTCAGCGTGTGAAGGAGAGAATGGAGGAGTCCGGGGGGATTGCAGAATGCACAAAGACGGGTAAGGAATGGTGAATTTACATCAGGATTTTACTTCAGGGATATAGTAGACTCTCAACTGAAATAGTTCCTAACTTGGATGTGTGTGTTGAGCGTGCAGGAGATCCACGTGGGACAGAGGCAATCAGAGGGGCCTGTAAGGATGTGGGTTCAGTCAGTAACATCATCTTTGAGATGCGCTTCAACCCTGATGTATTTTGCCCAGGTACGCCCCCTGCTGGAATGCTGCTGTGTCACTACTCAAGTTTTGTCTCTGTTGCAGAGCTCATTGGTGTCATGTGATGTCATATACCATGCAAACCTTAAAAAGAAATCTATCCCTGCCTTGTTGCTATCAGGTTGCTCTGATTCCTTTGTCCTTTAACTGACATGAGGATGCAAGGGTGTAGGTCTGGTTTCAACATTGGTAGGGACCGAATCAGGCCCAAGCACCCCGCCTCTCTAAATACACAGGGTACTCCCACAGTATTGGTGGGGACATTTCCCTCCCATCCATACCCAAAGCTACGCCCTTGGATGAGGGGCACATTTTCAAGTTCCATTTTCCTCCTTCATTGCTTATACCAACACATATTTAATTTGTATGTTACATAAATAGCCAGCACCCTACAGTACAGTGGTTTGAGCTTCACAGAATGAGTCTATGTGTCTGACAGTGTGTGTGTGCACTGTTTTGGTTAATCTAATGCAGGTGTGCAGTTTCCAAGCTCAGAGAGCAGTTGTGTTCAGCTTCAGGAGAGGCTCCTGAAAGAAGCAGCCAGCTTCCTCATCACCAATCAGATTCCTGCCTTTGTGAGTGCCAGTGCAGTTCATTTTTCAGCCTACATTACCTGATGTCATGTTTGCCTCAGCGGATTACTTTCTTGCATATCCAGCTGGACGACTGCCTGCAGTTCAGGGTGAACCCAGTGGATGGTGCCACACTGTGTAAGGCCATGCATCAGAAAGGCATCAACCTTCGGTACTTGGGCGAGCTGGCCATGACTATCAGCCAATCAGAACACAGAGAGAGGCTGCAGCATGTTACTGTAAGGCTCTGTTCCCTCTTTGTACTGGGGTGTCTCCCCATAATTTAGAAATGAATTACAAACATGTGGCAATAAACTTTCTCTCACTCTTGTTCCCTCTTCCTCAGAGACTTGTGTTTGGCGAGATAGTGATCCGTTCGGCCAGACGCATTTTCAACTCCTATGTACAGGTGAGTCAGTGATTTACACCATATTTGTAAGCACCTCTTGAGTGTTGTCAATACTTTATAATTTATAACTGTGAGCCCTTTTCTCGCTACAGAATGTGGAGGTATCCAGCCTGTCAGCAGCAGTCAGTCACTTCCTCTGTTGCCTGCTGGTGCCCCACTTCAGCTCCATTTCGGCAGCGGAGGAGTCAAAAAAGCGGTCAAAAAAGCGTGGCCGAGGGGGTGGGGCAACATCTGACACAATGGCATGGAGCGCACTCAGTGGCACAGAGCTGTGGGGACTTTTAAACAAGGATGCTAAAGACACCTACCATCTTACAGAGGGTTTAGGGTGAGTACCGATTTAGATATGATTTATATGTGGAAATACAGATGCGTTATAAAGTACTTAAAGTATATTGCTGTTGCAGGACCAGTGCTGACTATCTATTGGAGCAATACGGACTGCAGAAAATTTCCCTGCTTAGAGGACTCTCTTTGAAGACAGGAGTACAGGTAGGAGGCACATGATTGAAACTACTGACAGAACCATGACTTTTAACAGCATGTATTACTCTCAAGCCACTGTGTCAACCTCCCTACAGCTGCGCCTCAGAGACTATACACTGGATAACTGCATCAAGACCCCCATTAGCCCAGATGACATCATCAATATGTTCCCTGTCGTGAAGCATGTAACTATGACGACCAGCGATGCCACGCAGGCGTTCAGTTCTGCTCAGAAGAACATCGAAAAGGGTAAATGTCAGAAAATTAATTATATGGCTTTTTAAGGTATCAAACTTTAACCATAATGCAAGTCCCATGATTGGTTCTCCTTAATCCAAAACAGCTTACAGTAAATTTGTCATGATTTATTATGACATGAACATTAAATGTAATGATGCAACAACTGGTTCAAGATTTGCAGAGACAAGTGCAACTTCAAGTTCAAACAGCTTCTCCCCTAAGGTTGTCTGCTCCTGTTCCTCCAGGACAGTTGGACCGGGCCTATGAGCAGTTGAAGGAGGCGACGTACCTGTTTGGCCGCGTGTGTGACGACCTGCACCCGGAGGCGAGCATGTGCCTCAGCACGCTGGCCCGGGTGGCATACTTGCAGGGCAACCGTACGGAGGTGCGTCATTGCAGATCACATCAGCTTGGCGCTTCTTTGCATTTGTATCACCGACACACAATCACAGTATCAGCATGACCGTATATAAAACTGATCATTTCCAGCAGTCACAGATAAGCTCTAGGTGTCATGCCTGCCTGCATTCTTCAGACACGTGACTGGATTCTGCCTAACATCTTTCTCTTTGGACACTCTTCCTGTGCTTCAGGCCCGCAGCGTACAGATGAAAGCCGTGGTGTTGAGCGAGAGGGTCCTTGGATTCGATCATCCAAGCACTATCCAGGAATATGTGAGTAATGTGCCAGTGGAGTAAAGGCCATTTGTCCATCCGATGTCACTTCAGCGTGTGCTATACTGGTTCAGTTCCCATTTCACTGTGTGCCCAATTGACTCAGCCCAAATAATAAGTGTTACTTCAACCTCTCCTTTGGCTTTATTCTCAATGCCTCCCTTATTTATTTGAAAGTTAAAGAATAAAGTAATTGAAAATGTAACATCATAAAATGCACATGTCACTGAAGCGTATTTATTTATATGCTCCCTAGTGGTAAATAAAAAGGTAGTTTGTCATGTGGTGGGTGCGGCAACACACTGTGATCAGTGCATGCTCCTTACCTCTCCTCTAGTGGTAGATTGAGGAAACTGGTAGCGCACGAGCTAAAGCAGTACCATGCATCCATCTTCCAACTACTTATCCAGTATACGGTCACAGCGACCCTGGAGCTGACTCTAGGAAGCACAGGACACAAGGCAGGGGGCACCCTGCGCACACACACTCATACATACTCACACTCACCATGGTTTTGGACAGCAAGAATAACCTGGAGCACTTAAAACAAACACAAGTCAACACATGCAGAACAAGTAAAGTCAGCACGGGGGGGGGGAGGGGGGGACTGAGCCACTGTACTTTATCATCATGATTTATGTATTATTTAAGCAAAGGACACCCTATGCGTCTGTGTTTAACAAACCAACCCTGTTCACCCATCAATAAGCTGCCTTCTATAAACTTTCAGGGGTGTTTTTGTTGTATTGGTGATTGCTGTTGAATGTGACTTGGTGGCTCCACAGGCCCTGCTGGCCATGTACGTGTTTGCGGGGCAGGAGCTGGGCCTGGCACAGCGCTGCCTGTACCGTGCGCGCCTGCTGATGCTGCTGGTGCATGGGGAGGAGCACCCCTACATGGCTACACTGGATGTGAGTATGAGACCTCCGCCACTATTAGGTGGCCTCGCTGAAGTTAAAAATGTTCTCATTCAATCAAGATGTAAGGGTAAAAAATGATCTTGGCCCGTTTCTCAGAGTTCTCTAGGTCTGGTGCTGCAGGGGGAGCAGTCAGTACGGTATCTACAGAGTGCGCTCAGGCTCAACACCATGTTCAGAGGCTTGGACGACCTGCACACCGCTCTAAAGTAACCAAGCCAAATGATCGCATGCTGCTATGAGCTATAAAAACAGAATTATGGGAAGATTTGAGAATTATGGGAATATATCACCATGGAAGTTGTTAGTATACAGTATGTGTTAATTATAGTGGATTTTAGTAGATGATTACGTTCTCTAGCCGTCCCTGGTAGCTGCATCTCCCTCTGCCCCTTACAGCCAGCATCTGCTCGCCCAAAGGCTCTGCTGCATTGGAGATTACCGGAAGGCCATTAGCCACGAGAGGCAAGCACTGGCCATGTTCCAGGCAAAGGTCTGATATCTCTGTGAACTTTGCCCAAAACACACTACATGCTACATGCTCTGGGTAGGGTATTGGTGGGGGGGCGGGGGGGAGGCTCGTGGGTTGGAGTGAAATTTATGAAATTTAATTCATAGGGCTATGTAAACTCATTTCACAATTAATGCTCAAGTGACATTTCAAGAAGGCCCGTGTATTTTTAAGAAGATAGTTCTGTTATAGGACTAGATGAAACAATCCCTTGATTAAGTGCCTGACATTTGCGGGGCGAGGTATCATTCGTAGTGATGTCAGAGTCGGGGATGTAAGCTTCATTGGGGTCATCAGGTGGGCACCCTCCTTCACTGGTGTTTCGATGATGAGCCCACTATACCTCCAGAGGGCTCATCGGCTACGCCTGGTGCCCCAAGTGTGCCCCCCCTTTGCTTTCAACCCTCCTGACCCACTGTTGTTACTTTGGGGCCTAGGAGTTGTCTCGCCTTTTCACCCACAGCCATCGGCTTGCATGCTCTGCTGCTCCTGAGAGGGCTTTGATGGCCTGTTGTTGGGCTTGGCCTCGAATACCAAGATCCTTAAGTAGCCTGATGGTTGACTTGCCCAGGAAGCCTCTGCAGCCAACTTCCACTGGGCAAATCTTGGCTTTTCAACCATGCTGTTCGGCGTCTGCCGCTAGCTCCGTGTACTTTGGGCTCTTGCGTTCGTAGGCCTCCCCCACAGCATCCTCCCAGGGAACTGTGAGCTCTATAATGTACACGTAGCGGAGTGTCGAGGACCAGAGCACTAGATCTGGTCTGAGGTTCGTTGTGGCTATCTCAGATGGGAAGCAAAGCCTTTGATTCAGATCAGCCACCAACTTCCAGTTTCCTGCCCCTCCAAGCTGGCCGATGTCTGACGTTGTAGGGACTACGGCTAGCTTACCAGACTGATTCTCAGACATCTGGTCAATTCATTACATAAGAGTTAAACTTGAGAATTTGTTTGCTCCTAGTTTGGAGACAACCATGTGCAGACCAAGTGTAGCACGGATTTCCTGAAGGCCGTTACCCAACAGGCTGTGCGTGTGGAGCGCTCCCTGCGACAGGGTGGGAACGATCTGATGGACACAGTGCCCCCTCCTGAAGTAAGTCCAGTCCAAAGGGGTGTAGCACAGAGCTCATATTTACAGTGTAAAGGCTTGTTCATACTTTAAAATGGACACACACAGCTGCAGACACGGTCATGGACTGCAAGCACACACCCAGTCCTGTTTATACTGTAGATGAGCAAATGCAGATGCCTGCCTTGTATGCGCATTAGGATCAGTCCTGCAAATGCTTCCATTTACATGTAAAATGTAAATTTTTATTCAATTACTTGATGCTTTTATCCAAAACAACTTAGATTAGATGGAAGGGTTACAAATTTTGTGTGTGCTCCCTTAGATTTCCACTTCCACTGTTTAAAGGTTTTTTTCTTTTCCTCACATTTGGGTGATTTCACAACACGAATCTGCACACGTTTGGCCATCCTTGTACTCTTTCAACAAAGACAGGCTGTATAAATGTGGGTAACGGATCTCCTCGCATAACTTTTTGTCGAATGGCTCCTTGGTTTTTGCTGTGCATGCGTGACACATGCGCACAGGTCCGTACGGGCACAAAAATCTGGAGGCACAGGTTTGGGGTTGTGGCTGATTAGGAAAACTGCATCACTTGACTGTTGCAGCTATGCGAATGCACAAAGTGTAAACAAGCCTTTATTAGTCACTTAATTTGCTTATAACATCAGAACCGCAGAGCACAGAGAAGGGAGTCTTAAGTTAATGGTGTATTTAACTCTTCACTAAAATAGTCTTCAAGGATCCCTTCTGAAATACATTAGGTTTCTAATGCATTATCTCACAGATAGTTAAGGTACGTGCTCAAGCCAGACAAAACCTTAAAATCTTAAAAACAAACTGACTTTATTATAGAGTTTGATTCCCTCGAAAGAGACAACGCTGGAGCAGCTGGCCATTGTCAACGGCATCCTGAAAGTATCAGTCAGGTAATGCTCCTTCTCCTCACATGGATTCTTAAAGTGAAACAACGTGGGTGCTGCAACTTATTTCAGTAGTTCATACCTTTACTACCATATTGTCATTTTTTAGTGATAAGATCCAAGAAATTAAAGAGAAACTCAGGGAGCTCAGAGCTACTGCTGATACTAACAGTGAGAAAGCTGAAACCAGCAATGGTGAGGCGGCAGGAAGCAGCCCAGCTGATGAGGCGGCAGGAAGCAGCCCAGCTGATGAGGCGGCAGGAAGCAGCCCAGCTGATGAGGCGGAGGCTGCTGAGAACGTGACAGTCTGTGACATGAGTGCCAGTAATGTCCCTGAAGAGAACACACAACAAAGCCCACCAATACCCTACCCAGAGGAAACAGAGAGCAGCAACCATCTTAGAGAGAACCTAGAACATGCTGAAGAAGAGGCACAAGAAGCTAATGACCATCGTAAAGCTCGGGAGACAGCCACTATGGAAAAGAGTGACAAACCAGGAACCAACGTTGTCAACGGGGAGGGTTTAGAAATAAATAGGGAAGGGAGCCTTGGAGCCAGTGATGACAAGTTGGAACTAGCAAAGCTTGACACAGAAAGACAGTCCAGCATAATGACAGAAGACTCCTGTAACAGAGTTTAACGGAATAGGAGCCTCCACTGTGGACAAGGCAAAGTGAGCACAGAAGGATGGAGAAGAGCAGTCTTACATGAACAACAGATAGCTAATAACAAATAAGTATGGAGCAGAGAATGCCAGCAACTGACAAACACGAAATGAGATCATAGAAGTCAACAGTGAGTCTGGAAGAAGGACCCAGGAAAAAAAATCACCATAGACTGCTCAAGGATCATGTTGTCTAGCTCTATAAAGACCTAGGAGACAAAGGAATCTTAAATTCCAATGAGTAAAGTTATGCTTGCAAGAACAGTTTAAAAAACTGGGAGTTGAAAGTATTCATTGTATTTTGAAAAATATGCAATAAAATTACTGGAAATTTTAATAGTAGATTCCTGAATAACTTTTAAATTAAGTAAACAGCATAATTTGTGTAAAAATGATGTGTACATGCAAATTAAAACTCAATTGGCATCTTCCAGTGAAAAGGCTAAAAAAAAAACAAAAAAAACATTAAACTGACTCCAGCTACAAGTCATTCCTTAAGCAGAGCTGGAGACACCTGGCGCCCAGTCAGAGGCCAGCTGATAGCAGTGGAAGCAGAACCAAGCGCAGTTCCTATCCAGAGCCTCAGCCTGATACCTCCCTCAGTATAATCTCCAGATCCTTGCAGTTGAGGTACTTGGGTTCAGGGGCATGGGTCCACATCTGTAGCGGAAGAGTGCTCAGTTGCTGTCGGGGGAACTGCAACACAGCCGTGTCGTTGAACACATCAGAGAAGCGCGCTGAGCACGGAAGGGACGTCTCCTGGCATACTGTACTGACCTGAAAGTCTCCGTAAAGGAGTCAAACTGAAAACTGACACTATCAATAGTAGCATCACCCATAGGTAGGCTATACAATGTGCAACACAATACTGGATTCATAGAAAATGTTACATCCAACAAATCAATGGAGAAAATACTGAATACATTAAAACACGGTTTCTCAACCCCTGCAGTGGGCCATGGATCTATATGAGCTAAACATGGTTTGGACCATAATGAGCTGCTGCAGGGACCTGATCGGCAGCCTTAAAAAAAAACTAGATACAAGTTACAGATGTAAGTTTCATATAAGTTTCAATTACAATCTTTTTCCAGTCATACTTCACAGTGCTGTGTAACCTGCCTAAACGAGATGGCACACAAGTCCAGTTTTAATAATTGACAAACAGTGAATAAGTTGGATTTTACACATAACAAAGTTGAATACCACAAAGTACATTAAGCTAAATTAATATATATATATACACACACACACACACACACATTTATTTGCTTCTGCAGCCATGTGTTTAAAAAAAGTGTAATGCACAGCTTGGAGTGTATTAACCTGCTAATATCACGGTTACATATTCGCCTACTACATATTCGCCTTAGTACCTAAAGATTGGCCTTTGGGCTTAGCAAAAGGCAATTTCAAACTAACCACTTAGTTTATAGTCTTAACAGATTCTTTTCAAAATATTGATGGTAGCTTGGTAAGCAGAACGTTTAGTGGTACTAGTGTTGGGTGGTATATAATTTCTCATTCTGTCCAGACATTACAATTGCAGTATTTCAATGGTATTTTAAAAAGAAATTTTGTATATAAAATTTGCCAAGTGTTACCATGTCACCGTAATACCACCTGTTCTTCTAATAATTGCGTTTTTAGTTCATCAACGTGAAGATAATGTCTTTCAAGTACTAACGCTAGTAATGCATAAGCCAAATGTGTGGTTGGCAAAAATGACTGAGGGAACCCCTCTCTGATGGGCGGCTGACACATTGTACTGGTCAGCAGCAGGGCTGTAGCTGGAAAGGCTCAGAAACCCCATGTTAAAGGATACATTAGCAATAAAGCTGTATTCCCTCTCAAGGTCCTGCTGCACCATCCTAGCAAATGTACAGTAAACATCGTATTACAAACACATCAGATGCACATTCCTATCACATCAGCGCAAAGCTTTTTATTTCATGCTTGTGTAAATAATGAAATCAGGAATTCATCAGTCAAACACATTAAACATGCCAAATTTCTGGTTCAAGTTTTTACTTCCAAATAAACTTTGTTGAGGGATAAGAGCTAAAAACAGAATCTTTCATGGGTGATACTCTTCAGCCACAGTGACAAAGTGACTGAGTACCTGACTTCCTGAATGCTGCTTCACTCTTCAGAAACAATATTGAGTCATGTGAAATAATCACATATAAACTCTAAGGTCTATAAATTAAAAAATATATATATTCAAATACTAAAGGAAAGCAAACAGAGCTGGTGCCTCACCTGTCCTGGAGACCCTGGAAGCTGTTGCCCATGATGGTGAGCAGTGGCAGCTTCTGCTGGCTCCAGTTGCTCCAAAGAAGGTTGTTGTACAGAGCTGTCCCACAGTGAAGAAGGTAGAAGAGGGTGGGGCGGCTCACTGGCCTCTTGCCCTCCTAAGGGAGCCCCATACAGACACAGCACCATGACCAGGTAATCTTCTTCGTAATAAATCATAAACGGCTGACTCAACACAGCCCCTTACATCAAACATGACAAATTGGGATTTACTACTTTGGTTATTTTTATATACTCCAAAATATGCAGGAAATCGTACCTAAATATATTAATCAATAACAATCTTCCCTCGTCAGTTTAAAAGCAGGTACAAATGCAAATCATCAACATGACCACAAACAGTGTCTGAACTATGAAATGAAATTCTGGTGTTTGGTTTATATTTTTGACCCACCCACTTAGCTATACTTTTGGTGATGTCATTAGTAGGCTCATAACTCTCAAGTGATTCTCCAGTTCAGGTTTCAAGTTTTATTGTCACTGTGAAATTCACAGCTACTGTTGGAGGAGAGGCAATGAGCGCATGGAGGGATGAGGTAGCAACAGACAAACAGCAGTACAATGCCAACCTTCTGATGTCTGCACACCAGTTTATACTGTACATGTAATGGGGGGCAGTGCACCTACCAGAAATTTTATAAGTTTATGTATTTGCTCATTTGCGTTCTTTTCAGATGCGAACAGAAAGCGTGAATGTGAGGAGTTGGAATACACTGTCTATTTTTGGAAATAAACCAACCCCTCCACAAAACCTAGCATCCTGTGGCCCCGTGGAATACTAGCCACAGATTGGAAACCACAGTCCAAGACAGTGCGGTACAGGAGTATCAACAAAAGGTATCATCAGTGAGTGTTATTCAACTAAATAAAACATAACACTAATAATAACACTGAAAATCACTGGCCAAAAACGATTATTACATTAACCACAGCCTCTCTTTGTTAAGGGCTTCACTTTTTGTATACCAGTATATCTGGATTATTAATTTTTGATAATAATGTAAAGAAATTAAGGGAAAGCTTAAGGTACTGCCAGCACAATCTTTTTACAAAATCTTATATACAAAACTATATATATTTATATGCACAAGGCCACCTCAGTTTTTACATCAAATAACTAGTATATAATTCAGTAACATGACTGAACTGTGTCGCATGTACCAGGTAAACTGCCAGCGTAAAGCCTGTCTATATCATGGTGCTGTGCTTGGAGCATACCCCATTCTCAGGCAGGACTGCTGATGCAGTGATTACACAGAAGAGCTGCCTTTGTAGGGGTGCTGTGTTTGGAGCATACCCCATTCTCAGGCAGGACTGCTGATGCAGTGATTACACAGAAAAGCTGCCTTTGTAGGGGTGCTGTGTTTGGAGCATACCCCATTCTCAGGCAGGACTGCAGATGCAGTGATCACACAGAAAAGCTGCCTTTGTAGGGGTGTTGTGTTTGGGACATACCTCATTCTCAGACAAGACCGTAAAGCCCATTGTCCGTAGCGTATTACATTCAGCTGGGGAAAAGACAGGGTCGAACATGCTGCAGCGTCCACGGGGAATCTGAGAAGGAGAGTTGTAACACAACCATAGAGTATATATAGTATAACAAACATTAATGAAGCACTAACATCCAACCAGGCCCTGCAAAGAGGACGACTGACACCCATGGCTTGCTTTGACAGTATTGTGGCGCTAATAATAAAATGTTAGCGGGGCCCACCTTTAGCGCTTCCAGAAGCAGCAGCAGCATGGCCAGCTGGTACCGGGAAGTTACGCCAGACAAGAAGCTGCCCAGCCCATAGCACACGCAGTCAAGCTCCAGACCATGGGGGTCAAGGCCGCTCTCTGAGATATCCTGGCTCTGGAGACGCAGACAGCCCATCAGCATCTCTAAAGGGGTAACCAGCAGTCACACCTCAGCTACAAAACCTGACAACAGTCTTACAGTGTTATTTTATTTCTATTTTGTTTAATATTTGCCAGTATGTGCGTTTATATAAATGACCATATCATGTAAAGTAATAATTTATAAATAGGTAATCTTATCAATGTCTACACAATTTTCTGTCTATATCTACAGTTAAAGATAGAGTCAAAGGTGTTGATAACAACAAGCAACGAGACCATTTGCAGGGGCAATACAAAAATTTGCTGTTTTGGACAAGTTATACACTAAACACAATATCTGCCTGACCTCTCCAATCCTGCCAGAAGTCTTCGCAGGTCAGTTCCATCCTGAAAAAAAGTCCAAAATGTATAAAACTAAAGTATCATTTCATTTTCAATGTTAATGTTAATTTTGTTATTTAATGGTTTTTAAGCTAGATAGCTATAGACCAACACCAGTAGTAGTGATTAATGTGTTATCAGAATTGAGTAGTTCAGCTTTATTCTATGGGATGGCATTGTTCACAGGACGACTATCTTCCTCCCTTTCTTACATTGCTTCTCTCACTCGTTCCTGTATCTTGCTTACGTCCACCGAGCCCCCGAAAAGTTTAGGGCTCAGCTGACATGTGCTAATGTCACATGCTTTCTTTCTGCGACGCCGCACTAGTCGCCACTCACTGTCGCTCCCAGCCATCCCGCAGTCGAGTTAAGCCTGAGAAAAAAAGAGAAACAAATGCTTATACAGCAAAGTAACTACTTGGACACATGCTACAAAAAGGTAGGGCTGACACTATTAAATGGATATCAAAGAGAAGAAATTACCTAGAATTATGTAAACTTTCCAAAGCGTAGTCCTTCCACTATCAAATTTCCCCTTGATGAATGGAAGTTTCAGCCATTTTTATGATTGTATCGGTAATAAAACCAATAGCCTGCATGAATTTCTGAGATACCATTTCATACTGGTTTTATAAAAGTTTTTCAATATCGAATTTATATCTAAGCAGTTTACTGAAAAATATTCACAGCACACAAGCAGGAACTATATAGTGCAAAAATTTTAACGGATTCGGCGTACCGGAAGTTCGGTAGTTACGTATTTTCCTGTTAAAATAACACACAATAAAAGCCTTATTTTTACCAAAACTATTTTGCGATTCTGAGTGTTACCCCGCAATCCAATCCGATTAAAGAAATTTAGAAATATAATAAGAATATTAATAATAATAAGCTTCATATTGTTACATCAAATAATCATAATACTATATAGAACATAATTAAACAATTAATAAATAATAAGAATATTTCTTTAATCTGGAAAAAATGTTATAATGAAAAAACACTATAAATGACATATTTTCAACCATACTACTGTACTACACAATTATGATTATCTACTACTAAAATTCCACTAATAAATAGCGCATATGCAAAGATTTTACTAATTATTCTGTTAGCATGCATGCTTATTTTGTCACAATTACAATATGATCGAATGAGCAATTTATGCTAAAGTAAAATATATCTGTGAAGTACATATCAAATAATGTATCGTTAGTCAAAAAAAAAGCCCTTATTTTGAAAAATTTGCTCACGGAAATGTTCCCGGAAGGACATTATTTTTCTGACATGCTATTGCTTCCGCTGCACTGTTACTTCAGTAACTGAACGATTTTTATTTACTGAACTGGTCTCTTAAGTATGTTGTTTATCTCATCTTGTAATCTGAAGCGTTTCTGTGGGTTGTTTTAACGCTCTTTATAATCAAAAATGTAGTTCGTCTACTAGTCTTTTTGACATGGCTAGCTAACTGCCTAATTTTGTTTAAGTTTTAATGTGTAACGTGTTGAGTTCGTAGCCAGGTGTACTACTTGCTCTGCTATTTGCATGGCTATATGAACAGCGTTGAATTGTTACTTCGGCAGATCACTCATTACATTTACTTTTGCTTATAGAACATAAATCATGTCCATGTCCCACCTGTACGGACGGAGGGGCAATAATAATAATGATGACGATGACGACGACGGAGTGGAGATAGAGAATTTCGAGGTGACCGATTGGGACCTAGCAAATGAATTCAATCCTGACCGCCGTAGACACCGGCAGACCAAAGAGGACGCCACCTACGGCATATGGGCAGAGCATGACTCCGATGAGGAAAGGCCGAGCTTCGGGGGGAAGAGGTACCGAGTATTTGAGTTCGCGATCGGCTGGTGCTGCGTAAAGATAAGGGGATGATCAGGAGGCACTCCGGACTTGACTTTCGCGAAATTATGTCGGTTACTGCACTGATTCGGTCAATGAGTGATATATGAATGTATAAATTAACTCAATGGAATCATGATCTTTAGTTCAGATTTGTACTATTTTAAATATTTTTAATGGTATATTCTTGTGAAGTACTTACACTTAATTTCAGATACTTTTTTCTGAGTTGGTGGAAATACTTAGAACAGGTCTTGGGCAACCTGTCACACAAGTGAACCCATAACACTTGTGAGTGCTTGATATATACCAACTTGAAATGCACTTTAAAATGCAATTTTGAAGGGATGCACCGATGCCTTTTTCTGTCCCAATACCAATACCTGAGCTTTGGGTATTGGCTGATACAGAGTACCGATATGATACCAGTGTTTAATTAATAAGCTGTAGACTTTACTTCAGTCTGTGGCTAGAAGAGAGTGTGATCATTCCGTTGTGTGTAAGGGAACATCAAGCTTAACTTAAACAAAGTTTATATGTATAATATAAATTCAGTACATTTAGCCTATATACAAAGTGGGAATACTTGGATATACTTACATGGAACCAACTGGGACTTTTAAAACTATTTGGACTGAAATTATTGTCAATGTAAATACTGTTCCCCAGTTGCCCAGAGGAGGATGGGGTCCCCTTCTGGGTCTAGGTTCCTCTCAAGGTTTCTTCCTGCTAGACGGAGTTTTTCCGTACCACTGTCGCCTCAGGCTTGCTTTGTGGGATTCGGGCCGGTTATATGTAAAGTGCTTTGTGACAATGACCGGTGTTAAAAGTGCTATATAAATAAAATTGAATTGAATTGGAAACCGCTTTAGCGATCATATCTGTCTGGGTGAAATTGATCACTATACCCGGATGATCATTATAACCATTTTTTTTCTTTTCTTTTCCTTTCATTTTCTTTATCTCGACAGATTACCATCAAATTGACGTTTGTATATTTATTACCTGACTATAAGTTTATAAAATGGACAGTATTGCGATTTACTGAATTTTACTGACTCTTTCAAAATACAGTACAGCTGTTTCAAATTACTGTACTGCACAAATAAATTTACTGAAATGTGTATAATACAAATACGAGCCTACACACGTGTATGGGCACACCCTAGACCTTATTATATCACTTGGGGTTAAAATAATTGTACAATCGGTTTTGTATCTTTGCATCCCATTGTAAAGTTACTTGACTATAGTGGAGCATTATTGGTCAAACGTAAAGAAAAGCTAGCTGTTGATGACATTGCAGGAAATTCCTATATTAAGTTGGATACTTAATTTAACTTGTGTTTTCATTTGGAAATCTATTTGGGTCTGAGTTTATAACGGTTCATACTGAAGTTATTTTGTACCAAAAATTAGAAAAGATAAGATTGCATAAGGGTTAAATCCTATGAATATAACTATTACAATTTACTAACAGTTGTTTAGATTATGGTTAGCCTAATGTTAATGTGAGTGAATTTTGAGTATATAACCAGAATATAAGATATATTGTCGTTGCAAAGCAGCACATTGAGAATTACCCCAATAAGGAAGAAAGTCTTGACAGTTATATGTTGTACTCACTAGTGATGGGTCGATCAGACTTTTTCAGTCCTGATACTGATATTTAATTTTCAATTTCTACCGATACCGGTCTCTTTTTTAAAACAACAAAGCAGAACATACTTTGGAAATGACTGGTTACACATAGCACAAAAAAATCTAAAAGTCATAAAGAAGAAATACATTACGTCCAAACAATACATTATGTTTCTACAATAGAAAGTAGTGCAAAACAGTATGAAAATGGCTTATTTTCTTAGCACAACTGGTATTAAGGTCACTATCAGTGCAAACTTTTTTCATTTTTGTCTGCTTTCATATATTAAAATGGATCAGCAAAAAAAGGCTTTATCTATCGATCCATCTTAACTGCAAGTTACATTCTTAACTGTGGATAAAAAAATTTCTATGCACTTCAAGACATTTTAGAATTGTAGTATGTTCAATATAACTTTCTGCAATGGCTATAAATAGAATTATTATATTGCCATTACAGATTTTGTCATGCTACTTTCTGCAGTTTGAAATGACCCAACAGTGACACAATTATATAACAGTATACGTTACATGCCTGCACAAAGCAGTTTTATGAATTGGTCTCCATATATAACTACAGTTCTGTTTGTTTTCATAATTGCTGCAGAAGCACAGTAAAGTCAAGTATTTGGCCAAGACTCCCACACCGTTATGGGGAGCGGGGTAGTTACAACTCTCCCAGCTCCAAATCTCCAAAAAGAAACTTTGGCATGTTTTTAATCTATGACGTATTTATTCTTTTTAATGAATGCCACAGAGGTTTTTCCATTTACTCAAACCAGCCTGGTGAATCGTGCATCAGTACTTCACACATCGCGGGGCTGGAAAACAGACACAGACGAAATTAAATGCATATTAGTCTGAAGTAATTCCACACAGTGGACATGCTGAGACAGTCCCAAACACACAGCGGCTCTAGTCATGTGACGCTTGATGCTTCTTTTTGTGGCATGTTGCACATTTGCCAAATATTTCCTTGATTTTTTATATTTTTAAAATATCGGAAAATATTTTCTTATTTACTCACTGATACCGATACAGTAATTTTGTCCAGTATCGGACCAATACCGATACTGAATATCGGATCGGCCCATCACTAGTACTCACTAGTGCTGTAATGGTTCTAGCATTAACTACAAAAGTAAAGTAGATTTTGCACTTCTTTCTGGGAGAGTAAAGCCGCTGTGTCTATGCATGCTACCATAAACCTTAGCGTATGTATAGGATACATGTAATAAATTATATGTAAAAAGTAAACCAGCATTATAACTATTCACATCCCTTCAGTACGAGTAGTTCTAAATTAGATATAAATATTAATAATGCTTCGTAATGTAGGTAGCAAATGTTTCGAGATGAAAACATATGATTCAACTAATGTTACATTAAGAAGCAAAGCTTAAGTTAGCATTAGCTTAAATATTCTTCATCAAAAAAACATTCAACAAACTCTAAAGTGTTACATGCACGTCGTCATGTGCATACTCGCTCTCTGTTATACATATTGTTTGTAACCTATGGAAATGCCATCTGAGAACCAGCTCCCTGTCAGAACTGGCACCAGCACTGGCACAGTACTGGGAGCACCTGAGTATCCCCCCTCTGAGGAGCTGGGGGAGAGGAAGGGCTGGGCATCCTTACTCAGATGGCTGCCCATACGACCCGGATCTGGATAAGCAGCAGCAGATGATGGATGAATAAAAAATGTATGTATTTGGATTTGCATATTTCTAAAAGCATCTTCATCTCTTGTGTTGTCTCTGTGGCCAGGTCAAAGGATTACACAGCCCCTGTCAATTTTGTGAGCGCAGGACTGCGCAAAACTGCCACTGAGGAAAGAGAGCAGCAGAAGCAGGATTCTGATGATTCTGATTCAGACCGAGATGGGGTGCAACCTGCCCGTGAGAGCGCCCCAAAGAAACTGCAAACGGTATTGCAGTAGTTCGTGTTTCTTATCTCAAATTTATTTATGTATAATCCAATATACGGTGATAATGGGAGAAAGGAGATCACACATCAGAACCTTTTACTCCTTCAGAATTGTGGTGGATGTATGATTTATGTCCTGTTGTAGCCATAATCGTAGAACACAACAGATGCTGCCTGAAGTGATTGCCTGCTGCGGCTGCTTCTTGTGTATTTATTCATTTTCTTTGTTTTTTGCTACTGTAAATTCACATTTTTCTTTCATTTCAAATAAGTTTGTCATTTCCATGGCATGGATCGGGAATCTTTATATGCTTTTATGTCCATTGCTATGCTTATTTCAATCACGGATAAGGAGGGACTGACGTTCGCCCACATGCAGCAGGAGTTGCCAAAGCTGCTGAGCTGCTGCAGTGCCGCCAGGGAAGAAAGGCTGCGGTATAAAGGCAGAAAGTACAAGTCTTACCTGCCTTTCATCAACGTAAGATCACCAAAAAACAAGACAGATGGGCTCTCAGCACTGACCAGGAGTAGCGGGAAGTACAAACACTGCAGCTTCATGTGCTTCACAGAAACCTGCCTGAGAGCTGAAACCCTGGACTCTGCGGTCACTGTAGATGGCTTTAACATTGCTTGTGCTGAAAGGCGCAAAAGCGAAAACAGGATGAAGAAGGGAGATGGTGTTTTTATAGATGAGAAATGATGCAACCCTGGACACGTTTCAGTCAAAGCACAGGTGTGTGACCTGAAATGTGGAGCTTTTTGCTGTGGGACTGCGGCTGTATTTCATGCCGCTGGAATTTTTGCACACCATGTTCTGGTTGTGTATGTACCCCCATCGGCAGAAGTCAGTGCACTGTTTTCCCAGTAACCAGCCATGGATCACAAAAGACTTGAAGGATCTACTTAACTACAAGAAGAGGGCCTGTAGGTCTGGAGGTCTGAAGAACTGAAGATTCAACCGTGCCAGACAAAAAACTTCTACAGGGGGAAGCTGGAGCATAATCTACAGCAGAACAGCGCAAAGGAAGTGAGGAATGGGGTGAGGATCATCACCGGCTACAAGCAAGCTGGTAACACTGTGGTGGAAGGGAGCATATACGGGATTAATGAGCTGAATCTGTTTTTCAATGGATTTGATTCCGTCTGCCACCAGCCTTAAGCCTAGTTCATACTTCTCTTTTCCACCTGCACTTTCAGGCTGTACATAAGCTTATGCTCATACTACATTTGTCTGTGGGGTAAATGGTTGCGGTCAGTGCATGCATACAGCAGTGATATTCCACCAGAATGATTTGCAATGTTGCAAATTTGCAAATCATATAAACCCATATTTAACTGAAAATAGAAGAAAGATAACATATCAAATGAAATTGTGAAATTTTAAATATGGGTTTACATGATTTGCAAATCATTACATTCTGTTCTTATTTACCCTTTACTGAAATCCACGGACAAGGGAACATGCGTCAGCCATAAGACTCCACCCAGATATGGAGATAGGAAACTCCGACAATACTGAAGCAGCTTTGACCACTGGTAGAACTGGATACCCTACATTTTGTCTACCAGGCACACAGGTGTAGATGACACTCTGATCCACTAGCTTCACAGAGCCAGCTCCCACATAGATAAAGCCGGCACCACAGTCAGGATCATGTTGACTCCTCTACTGCCTTTAACACCATTCAGCCTCTCTGATTGGATAACAAGCTCAGGACATTGCAACTTAATGCCCCGACAATCCTTGGATCATGGATTACCTGACTAACAAATGGCAGTTTGTGAGGCTCCAGGACTGTGCGTTCCCTAGTGACAAGTGTGCTGTTCTACGTGGTGCGCTTCTGGGGAATTGCCATCAATGCAGGCAATGCCAAATGCCTGAACAAACCCATCAGGAAGAACAGCTCCATCACAGACTGACCCTGGACCCACCGGAGGCAGTAACAGAGAAGAGGATGTTGGCAAAATTGAACAGTATTACGAACAATTATGCCCATCATCTGAAGGGAGGGCTCTCCGGGGGCACATGTAGCTGTTGACTCATTCCACCACTGTGTGCTACTGGGGATCCTTTCTATCTGCTGCCATCATACTCCACAACACCTCCTCCCAACATGCCATTCTCCATCCACAGCCATCACACATCAGGAAGCAAACCGTCTTGGCAATGGAAAAAATCAGGTGTTTTTTGAATTGCACATTGCCATCCGCTACTTTTTTTTTTTCCTTAACATTTATTTTATTAGTATTCTTTTTTTTCCAAGATTGTGTTTACTTTTTCTTTTGTTTGTACTTTTTTTTTATTTTGCACTATTTTGACTGTGTACTGTCTTTGCATCATGTCTGTCTTGCATTTTATGTATGTTTGCCTGTGGTCTACACACTTGCTATTGTATACACATGAATTTGAATCAGTAAAGTTCATCTAATCTAATCTAGTTAAATTAATCATATAATATGTTCTTTAGGGCGGAAACTTCAAGAGCTCCCAGAAGACATTTGCTGGTGGAATCCGGGCTGGACACGACCTAGGAACGTGGGAGAAGCACACTCGTGGGATTGGGCAGAAACTTCTACAGAAGATGGGTTATGTGCCGGGAAAAGGCTTGGGCAAGAATTCCCAGGGTAGGACTCGTGGGAATCTGTGCTTCCATGAGTTACAGGCATGTCATTATACTGCATCATTAATGTGGCCTCAGCCTAGTTGGGTTGCAAAGCACCTCTGTATGGTGTCCTTCAGGTATTGTGAATCCGATTGAGGCCAAAGTGCGTAAGGGCAAAGGTGCTGTAGGAGCCTATGGAAATGAGAGGACCCAGCAGTCCCTGCAGGATTTCCCCGTCGTGGACTCGGAGGAAGAAGAAGACAAGGTGAGTACTACCCAGTGAACATGTGTCTGTTTTATATTCCTGTATTGCCGCCATGACACAAGCAGTAAATGCAGTTGCTTGGATTATTTCATAAAAGTATTTGAGGTTTGTCAACCCTGTCGTGTAACCATCACACAGGAATTTCAGAGGGAACTGGGCCAGTGGCGCAGAGAGCCGGGTGTAGGGAAGAAGAAACCGAAGTACTCATACAAGACTGTGGAGGAGCTAAAAGCACGGGGCAAGGTGGCCGGGAAGAGTCTGAGCGCGCCTGCTGCAGAGCTGGCTCAGGTCAAGGTGGGCATCTGCATGCGTACACACTCCGCTGTTGATGTCTGCACACAGATCTTTTTTCTTTGGTTTGAAAAGAATTTTCTAGATTGCTTCTCCTGAAAAAACATTCTCCCTACAGAAATGGCCATGTGCTAAACCACAGATGTATGGGATGTGTGTGCCCGTGTCTCTGTATAAATGTGTACACTGCATTTCCATTGCAGGTCATTGACATGACTGGCCGGGAGCAGAAGGTATATTACAGCTACAGGCAGATGAGTCAGAAGCACAGTGTGCCAGAGGAGACCCCGCTGAGCATTGGAGCGCGGGACCAGAAAGGCTCTAGCTTTGCGCTGCCTGAACTGGAACATAATCTTCAGCTGCTGATTGACCTGACAGAACAGGACATCCTGCAGGTTTGCTGTAGACCCAGCCCAGTTTACCACTCATCTGTGCTACTCGTGCCTTTTTTTTCTTAGTTCCTAGCATTAGCCCATTCTTATTGCCCCATATGTGAACAATATGAATATTTATGTTGTTTAAACACGTGTCAGTGTCATTTTTCAATGTCCTGCATATTCATGTTCTGTTTGTAGCACAGAGGAACGGTAACAACCAACAAGAATCTCATCTCTGCGTAGGACCCACGCATCATATAGCTAAAGATGACAATAAAGATGCTTTGACTTCCATCTTAGCTCTTGGCATTTTCTCTTGCCTTTCCACATATTAGCTTCCTCTTACGTTTACTTGACTATGCTTGGCTTAGTAAACCTTTCTTAAATACACTCGTAATGTATTCTTTTTTTTTTTTTTTTTTTTAGTTTAGGAGCCCCTCCCCATCCTTCTGCTCACTTCTTCAGCTCTCTCTCCTTTCACATATGATAACAGAGCGCACGGAGGCTGCAGCACGAGCGTGATGTAGTCGTGTCCCTGACACACGAGAGCTCGGCCCTGGAGGAGCGGCTGGCTGAGGAGCAGAAGACAGTGGGCCGCTTAGAAGCTGTGTTGGACCTGGTGGAGCGTTTCGAGTCTTCTGATGGTGAAGGGAGCACTCCACTCAGCCTGCAGGAATGTGCCAGTATCTTTGAGACACTGCAGTCCGAATACTACCAGGAGTATAAGGTTCTGGGTCTGGGGGACCTCGCTGTGTCAGTGGTGCATCCTCTGCTCAGGGAGAAGCTCCGCAGCTGGGACCCCCTGAAGGTCATTTTTCGGCCCCTACTGGACGTCTTTGGTACACCTGCCGTGTACATCATTCCTATGTGACACTGACTCTCTCCACAGGACAGCACATATGGCCTGGAAGAGGTGGGCCAGTGGAGAGCAATTCTGGAGTCCCGCCAGATTCACCACAATGCCCCTGATAGCTCACAGATGGACCCATATCACAGGTCAGTATGGTCCTGTCAGTAATGTCAACTTGGTGGTGATATTACACTTTTTATATTTGCCGTTTCACTTCGGAGCTTAATTAATGATGTCAGATTTCAAAGTAGACTGTCTTTGGGCTATTGCTGCCTTTCTTAGAACTACTGTGTTTAAAGACTATTCTGTCTAGGGTTGCAACTGTCGATAATTTTTACAGTTCACTATCGATTATTTTTATCAATTAGTAATTGCGTAATTGGGTTAAATATGTATTTTGTTAGTGTTAGAATAAATTAAAGAACTTATGCCAGCCTGATCTTTGAATAGACAAGTAGTGATTTTCATGTCATGCTGCTGTGCATTAACTTTGACTGTTTATACTGCTAAGGTGAACATTTACTGAAAAGTTTAAATTATGAAAAGTGACCACATAGATGCCACATGAGTGTGTTCAAAATGCTGTCAGTAAAATTCTTTGCCTGTTCAGGTGAACATGGCTGAGCAATCATAATGTTGCCCATAAGAGATTGTGGTTTTCTGAAAAAGTAAGAATTTAATTGCATTTATTTAGTCTCTTTGAATAGAGAGAATTGGCTGTGTTCAGGTTATAATCAGGTCAGTTAAAGCCTATAACTTTTTTAGAAAGTCAGATTAAAACATGCCAAAATCTTCAGTTTATCGCACATCTTCACTGTCTACACAACAATCCAGAAATCACATTATCAATTTTATTTTTTTTAAATAATGGCAATACACACTGTCTCCATTTGTAGGTAGGGGAGTAAGCAGTTGACATGAGCTGCTAACATAGTTAGGTTCCCCAGTTTATGGAGGAACTGTATTCAGCAGTATTTTAAGGAATTCATATTTTTACTATATCAATACTAGTAGTCAGAATGACAATTTTGCTGAATTAGCAGCTTTGGAACCTTTCACTGAACGCTCTGAGCAAATTTTAACATCATTAAACTGCAGCTGCATTATATTGTTATTGATATGATCAGCACTTCCAGATTCTCGCAGCTACCTTTCAAGTCGAGGTTAATAACCTGAAAGAATACTTGAATGGAGCAAAGGGAGAGGTGAATGGTATAAACAAAAGTTGAAAAATATCAAAAGTTTGGGAAGGTTTTCAACTCATACTCGTGTAATGCAAGTTTGGTTTGACAGTGTTTGTATTGTACAATATCTACTAATTTAATATGAGGATTCATCAAGTCACAGTTTATATAAAATATATACATTGCAAATGGCTCAAAGTAGCACACATTTACTCAGTCACACATTTAGTCAATTTTGGCACTGTAATGCACTTAAGTTGCATGTTTTTGGACAGTGGAAGGAAATCAGAGGATCTGCCGAAAAGCCACACACACACAGGGTGAACATGCAAACTCCACAAACACAAAGCGGTGGTGTTCGGCAGCAGCACTACCCGCTGTGCCACTGTGCCACCCTGACAGGCTTGCGCCATGTACGATGTTAATATCGACCTGGCATTTCATGACATTCAGTTGTCACATCGCAGGAACTGTGATAGTCCGCTGGGTTCAAACTATCTATAAGATTTGCTAAAACATTTTCATTAGTTAAAGGGAACAAAACTTGGCAAGCTTTGCGATTTTAATGATTCCCTTTCAACATTATCTAGTTTAAGTTCAAATTTACCACTGCTGCTTATGCATGAACTCTGCATGCACACTGTGGCGTGTTTGTGAGAAATTAAACAAAATTGGATGAGGAGGAGAAAGATGAACAAGAACCGGACACAAAAAGACATTTGTCTTTTACTGTATGGAAATATTTTGGATTCCATGGAGACAATATTGAACAGAAATACGTGATTTGTCAGCACTGTATGGAAGTAAATTAATGACAAAAGTCGTTGATGGATAAAAAACACGTTGAATTACACTTATAGAATAAAAACGCATTGCATTAATGATGCTTTGAATTTTCGGGGACTGTAATTTAATATGTCTATACATTTAAACATTGAATATTTCAACTGAAAACATTTCAATTGTAATTTCAGCTCACAAATTAGACACAGGGCAAATATCCTCAGCCAAAACATTCCCATATTCACAGACTGGAGCAGAATGTGACACAGGATTAGGGCTAAAATGATAACTTGATTCATAGAATTCCTCGAGGTAAATTCTCTGGCTCAGTTATTTGCTTTATGATCCACAAACTTATGCACAGACTGTACAACGTGTGTTGTTGTGTGTACTTACTAGACAAATGGAGGAAAACAAAAACGGGGATGAGCAAAAGGAAGAGACAAGTGGCATAAAATATGTAAAGTTTGGGAGAATTTCATTCATTATGATTACTCAATTATCCAAAGGTATCGATTTAAAATTTTCCTAATCGATTACTCGCCAACATGGCGGAAGAAAGATGGTGCAGACATTCCAAACAAAGAGTGAAAACATCATTTGTGTGGAAGCGCTTCACATTAAAATGAATAAAAATGCAGCTGTCAGTATTGCAAAGCAGAACTTAAATATCACCACAGAATGACTGTAACACAAATACAGTACATCTTAAAAGAAGACATTTAGGTTTGACAGACTATATATACCCAGTAATGAAGGTTAGCCATTGATATGTGCCATTTACCCTCTTGGAGTAGCCTAGCCTGTCTTTGTCATCACTTTGACTTAAATCATTTAACAAAATTGCCCTGTCTTTTTGCCACATCATCTTGCATAACTTGGTACATAATAACCATATAATATTAATTTTTGTAAACATATTGTGAGCTTTGAGTAAGGCTGAAACATACTGGAAAACGTTCACTTTGCAATATTTGTTTGTTAAACTAGTGGTGGTGGTGTGAGTTATGCCAACAGATTAGAGATGCACCGATTATTCAGATCGGTATCGGCTTGCTTATTTAGTTTTTAGCAATCTCTAAAAAGACTGCTCCTATTTCGTGTTAAACCTATTTGCACAATCAATCGCACTACAGCTCTTTCCCATTTTACATGTGTTTTTTCCTGCTGTGACGTCATGCGCATACACTATGGAAGTAAATTAATATGTAATTCAACGTGTTTTTTTTTCATCAACGACTTTTGTCATTAATTTACTTCCATAGTGTATGCGCATGACGTCACAACAGGCGGAAGTCACTACACACACCCACTGAGTAGCAAAAAAGACTGAGGGGCAGCGTTAGTGTTCGATTTGAATGCCGGAAAAAAACACATGTAAAATGGGAAAGAGCTAATCCTGTGTCACATTCTGCTCCAGTCTGTGAATATGGGAATGTTTTGGCTAAGGATATTTGCCCTGTGTCTAATTTGTGAGCTCATATGCAATGTCCATAATGTAATCCTAGGGTCATTCCATCCTAATTAATCAATTTCTGAACAAATTCTGGCAAACTTGGGATGATTCGACCTACCAATGATGATTTTCTGTAAAGCATAGAATGTGATTTTGGTCTGATCAAGAGAGTCCCTAATGAAATGACAAATTTAGGTTTGAATCTCCCCATCTGTTTTTTAGTGTACAGTAAATGGGTATAATGTGGCCTGGACTTCATATTACACGAAAAAAGAGAAATTCTAAAACACTTTACACACTTTAGGCTGCACTTAAGACGTACTTCAAGTAGACTTTAGGCTATTTTTATGAAAGAAGCAGATAAAGGAGAGCGATGTGTAATTTCAGTGATATTTCTTCAGTAAGTGGAGAACCTCTTAACTCCTCCACCTCTTTGAATAACAGCACTTTTTTTAGTATGAAAGCAGGTCATTCATACTTTCTCCCAACTAAGTGAAAAAAATACCCCTCCCCCCACATGGTTTTTTTTTGAGGCTCTTGACAGTTACTGTTTCATATAGAAAAGGTTCACATAATAGTAATAGTAATAGTTAAACAATTACAGTTCATAAGAAAACACTCAGATTTTTTTTTTTTTGCTACATGGAGTATAGAATAGGTGCTATTTCTCAAAAGCAAGGGATGTGAGCTCTGGAAGGTATGTGTAAATCACGTAATTTTTATCAAGGTCGAATATGGTGATGCAAAGGCCATTTGTTGAATGACCCTATAGCAGGGATGTGAATCTTCATGATTGAGGTGATGCGATTTGCATCTCGATACATTGTCAACGATACAATACATTAATGATTAATATGAAACAACCACCGATACGATACGATTCGATTCTCCCACCTACCACGATGCAGTGAGATACAACACGATTTGATTGAACACAATGCGATACGGTGCAATGCGATTCCATGCGAAAAGAAAATTATATTATGGAATTCAAAGTGGCACAGATAGTTCATAATTTTCATTCCTACTGTTTGCTTTACAATTAACAGGTACAATGCGACAATTCCCCAAACTCAAGGCGGTGGTGGCTCTTGATAGGTGCTGAATGCAATTCAAATTTGTACAGACTGCTGTACAGATTACTTGTTATTTCTATAGAGTGCTTCACACTTTGAACAGGAGCAACAACTAAAGAGTTGAGCCCTAAACTGCTGATCTTTTATAAGCTGTTACAAAAACACAGGTACACATTACACCTTTCTCCAAATGCAAAATGATGAACTACTGAAATTAACAACAGTTCTTGTCTCACAATTAATATTTAACCCAAGTGGTGTAGTTTCATGTTTTTTTTTAAGGAATATCAACTGATCCACATGGTGAGGATGAAGGAGACTGCGCTGAGAAGTAACAATATCACCCACAGTGCTAAATACTCGTTCAGAGGAAACACTCGTTGCTGGTATACATAGCAAGCTCTTAGCCAAGGCTGAAATCTCTGGTAGATCGATTTGCTTTTTCCGCTACTGCAACACTTCACCACCCAGATCTAAAGACTCCCTCTCTCTATATTTTAAGATTTCATTCTTCGCTCTCTCCCTTATGGTCTTCTTTGGTGCTCCTGTCGTGGTGAGGAAATCCCCAAACATCTGATCCCACACTGACTTCTTTTCAGGAGGGGCATCGTCTATTGAGCCAAAAAAATGAGATGTGGGGGGTATCAGTTGTGTAAAAAACAAAAAAAAAGAGCAGTCAACGCAACAAAAACTGACACACAGTGCTAAATAATAACATATGTATCATTAAATCAAGTTTTTATAACTTCTGGCACTCTTCCTATCAAAACAAACCTATCTCTTCTATGTCGGGGCTCCTGCCACCTTCTGTTTCAGCTGCCTTTCCCTCACTCAGTGTGCCACTGTCCCCTGCCTGATAATCCATATAACCATTGTTAGATTTACTTCAACTAAAATGAATACACAGTTTGAATGTGATACATGGAAATTTAAATAACTAATAGCAGATAGAGAGAGAGAGATAATCATAAGTAGCATGTATTACCTTTTCATTCATCTTTACCATCTCTGTTGCTATTTTCATGAAGATGAGGTCTCTGGTGTCAACATCATCCACAAAAGTCAGGTCTTTAAAGCGGGGGTCGAGGGCTGACGCGCAATTAAGGAGGTCTGTGAGGTGTGAGTACCGGTCAGAAAAATCTAGTCTGAACGTCTTTTTCATCTCAGTAATGTCCTCTAGATCTCCTTCATCATGAGAAAAATGACTGAGGAGTTTAGCCTGTATGGGGGCGATCATTGAGATGGTGGGGCTTTTTTCTTCACTAAGGAGTGTGGTTGCCACTTTCAGAGGGGATAGAAGTTTGATTAGTTCTTGGATCAGAGTCATGTCTTCCTCTGTTAAGCTGGCTAGGCCCTCTCCCCTCTTTAAGTCCCTGGACAGCAGGGCATTCAGTATGGCAGGCTGCTGTTCCCAGAAGTGCTTTAACATGTCCAGGGAACTATTCCATCTCGTGATGACATCATGGATTAATTTGTGGTTTGGCAGGTGTAATTGGACTTGCATGTGACGCAAAAGTTCAGTTGCTTGTGCGCTTCTGTGAAAAAAAGTTACCACCTTCCTCACTTTTGTCAGAAGGTATTGCATCCTGTCCACCTTTAAGGATTTTTGCGCAGCCAAATTAATGATGTGTGTTATGCACGGCACATGGGGCCTAGTTCTGCACTCTGTCTTGCCAGTACCATATTTCATATTTCTCATTTCCATATTTCTTAATAAAGATGCTATATTACCCCCAGTGTGAGCCACGTTAAAAACTCTGGTTTGCAGAACGTGGCTTTGGAAATTTCTGTCATTATCGATGTGGTGTGCCATGACAGTGACATACGGGTCTGTGGCACGAGATGTCCAGCCATCAACAGTAATAGCCACTCTCTTAGCATTGCTCAAAGAGTCAAGTATTTCTCGTCTCATTTTGTCATATAGCGCAGGGATGTGCTTGTCAGTAAAAACCTTCCTATCGGGTATCTGATACCTCGGCTCTAGGACTTTAAGTAGATTTCGGAAGCCCTCATCTTCTGTTACGCTATATGGCTGAAGGTCTTTGCAAATAAAGAATGAGATGGCTTTGGTTATTGCTGTAGAACGGGCAGAATTATTCGCCAGTGGGGCAAGGAAAAAAAACTGAGATACTCTGCTCACCAGTTATTCTGTTAGCAGCATCGCTGGTGCTAGCGAGAGCTGGATCCGAAGGGGAGGGGGAACTCTCGGTCACATTCACTCCTTGCCGCCGCCGCAGGTGAGAACCTAGATTTGTTGTGCTACCCGTGTACTTAATTGCAGCACGACAAAGTTTGCAGACTGCATTCGATCTGTCAAGCTTTCCATCATGTTTGAAAAACCCGAAATGTCGCCAAACAGACTTGTAAGAAGCCGGAGAGTGTATTTCTCTCTCCTCCATGCTTACCATCGCTCACTCTGACCCAAAGCCCTCTCGTGAGAGTTGGGTGCGCGGGTTTGATCTGTGCAGAAACCCGCGCATCCAACTTTCGCGAGATAAGGTGGCCAAATGGCAGCCCACTGACCTAGAAAGCACACAGATCAGTGTGGCGCAAAACAAGAAATGCGGTGAGACTGAAAAGCAGGCAAATATGCAGTTGCGCTTATAGCCACGAATTGGTTTTTACCGATGCAGAGATTTTAAACATGATACATCTTCAGTTCGTTCAGATTTTTAACCGATGCGCACTTTTCCCATCGATGCAACCGCATCGTTCATGTTTATACCGATATATCGATACGAATCGGTGAATCTTCCTAAGCCTACCCTATAGTAAAACAGTAATGATAAAAAATGCATACAAACCATATAAAGTATGGCAGCTGTCTTGGTGCTTTGCACAGATAAGTTGGTTTAGTTGGTTTTGCTTTGAAGCAAGTGTGTTAGGGGTGGGTGTAACAGTATACAGAATTCTAGGGATGTGTGGATCAACATTTTTTCAGTTCCTATCCGATTCAGATACACCTCTGCCGATACCAATACAGATTTAGATACAAGAGCTCTTGACTTTTTTTAATATAATAAATGTGTATATATAATTTAATATATTTATGCTATATATATATAATTTTTAAATTTTGTTTTTTTTTTCATTTTTATTTTATTAGTATTATTTTTACACTTAGTTGCGATAAGTCCCTCATGTATCATAAGCTGCAGAGAGTGCGCAAAACAGCCCAAGCTAGCGACTCCCAAATCATCCATTGCTTTTTTCATATTACTTGCATTGTCTCACACAAGTGCATGCTCTTTTTTGGGGGGGGGGGGGGATTTTCCACTAAACACTGCTCAAAACTTTGTTTTTAGAAAGGTTGCAAATTACCGTGTTACTAGTTATTGTTGGAAATGTTAAATATCTCTTGATTTTCACCCTCTTGTCTGATTTTCTTACACTCTGCAAAGGGTATGCACATGATGTCATAGCAGGCGGAAGTTACCATGCTCATACCCAGTCAGTACGCTTACATGCACACTAAGAAAATCAAAATATTGTGTTAGTCTAAACTAGACTAGAACTGGACTTGTAAATTACATGTAAACATGTTAGTTCGACTGAAATCGTACTAAATCATATTTCTCGTAGTCTTTCTAAGACTCCTAGATGATGTGATTGGGAGTCCATTTATTCCTTTATGTACACATTCAGTCAGACTAAAACTGGCCAAGGTGCTCTGTGCGGAATCCGGGACACAGAAGAAGCATGAGGCATAGCAGAGGACATAAAGCACATATGAAATGTACAGAACTGTAAAGCTGTCCAATTTACTGCTCAGCTAAAGGGCGCTTTTGCACCGCACCAGGTACCGTAGTTTTGGCACTTTAAGAAGGTACTTCAAGGTGTTGGTGATCCACTAGCATAAAAACTGATACCGGCACCAAATGACAATGTGAGGTGGGGGATTTCATACTAAATTCGAAAAATGGCTGTAGTATATTATAGGGCTGAACGAAGTGCGATATTAAGACCAACATCACATGTTATGCACATCCAATTCTCACATTGCTAATCAGCTAGATTAAGATCAGGCTTTTTCTCACCTTCAGTTTGGTCAGATATTATAGTGCAAAACATTTTTATACTGTCATAGGAAACAAAACCTAGCACGTTTTGCAATTTTAATGATTATTCATTTTCAAGATTATCTAGTATACGTTTAAAAATCAGTTTAAAGTTTAAAGCATGAGCGCTGCATGTGTTCTCCGAGACAATCATACTCATTTTCACCCTTAATTGCTGTCACTCCTAGGTGGGTTAGTGTGAAATTTATGTTGAACTCCTTTTTTGTTTCATAAATACCCTGATATTTGTTACAACAAAATCACATTGCAATGTTTGAACAATTTCCAATACTGTGCTGTCGCAGTATATTATACAAAATACTTTATTTCTTGTTATGCAATCCTGATCTTGTTGTAAGTGTTCCTCCGAACAGATTAAAGCTTGTGTAACTTCATTTGTCCACGCACCCATTAATTTTTATTTTATTTATTTTTTTTTTTACATCTGTGGCGTAATAGGTCAACTGGAAAAAACCCAATACTAACAAGCTGAAAGGAGCCATATCGCCACCTCTTGTAGCAGAGTCAGACATACTTCGGTCAATAAATTGATTTCCCTCCCATGCATGTATACTGGGACAAGGACAGTAGTCTGGATAAATGCCGTAGTCGAGCTATAACCATAGCACGACTTAGTTGTGCAAGTAAACATACTGACTGAGTGGCAAATGAGAGACAGTGTTGGCGTTCAGTTTGAATGCTGCAAAAAAACACATCTAAAATGAAAAATAGCTGTCCTGCAACTGATTGTACAAATTGTACAACTGATTTAACAAGAAATAGGAACTATCTTTTTACAAACTGCCGAAAACGAAAAAAGTAATTACCACACATGGATTGGTTACATATGGCCGATACCCGATCCGTTGAATAGGTCTGGATCAGTGCAGATACCGATATGAATATCGGATCATTTCATCCCTACAAAATTCCCAGTTCTGTACAAACCTCAGTTTTGGGTTCACAGTTTGGTGCACAGTTTGGTACAGCAGGGAAAACCTGAAGTTGGTTTGAAATTAATATTAAAACTGCAATTAGGAACACTTGTAAACCAAAGGTGAAGTGTCTGAATAACAACAGAGACACTCATTTGCATGTTGTAAAAATAAATATGTACAATATATGAAAATTCACAAACAAGACTGCATCATAACAATCATAATCTGCTAAATCCTGCCTAAATCCCATGTCGCTACAACAGAGTTTGGTTATACACCTGTAGCGATTAAACACTCTTATAGCTGTAGTTTATCCCGGTCTGAATTTCCTGACAAAAGCACCTTGGATGTCTTGATTCAGTCGTACACCCATTTGGATGATGTCATCTTAATTGTGTTAGCATGTTGGATGTGTTTTCAGCAGCATATCGGAGTTTGGTTTACCACAGCCAACAGACAGTCTTGGTCTTATTAACTACTCTCTCCAGTGCTGGTGTAATCTATTGGGAAACCAAAATGTTCCGAAGGTTCCAATTATGGCTGACTGTAACCAGCATTTGGTTTTGATGGTTTCAGCTGGGGATCGGGGCTGGTGTGGTGCTGAGGTGTAGCCTGCTGCATGGCAGCACTTGGGTCCCAGTTTGAGTCAGCCCGTCCGGGTAGGCGTGTGGAACATCTTGTCTCCCCAGCAAGATGTCCATCTACTATGAGTGCTGTGCAGACTGGAGGGAGAACCTCTGCATTCTTTCCAGTTGATTCTGGGATTCGCCAGGGGGGTGCTCATGCTCCTACTCTGTTCAGTGCTTGTATGGACTGGGTGTTGGGCAGGGTCGTGGGGTCCAGCAGCTGTGGGATGTCCATTGGTGAAGAAAGATTTACTGATCTTGACTTTACTGATGCTGACGATGCTGTGATCTTTGCGAAGTCAATGGAGGCTCTGATGAGGTGTCTGGGATTGCGAGCGTCCTGAATAAAGACCAAGATCCAGGCATTTAATGACTACAGTAGTGTGTCCGTCTGCGGGGAGAGTGTAGACCTTGTCGAGAGATTTACTTACCTTGGCACTGGCATTCATGTCTCTGGTGACTCTTCCTATGAAGTCAGCAGATGGATTGGAAGAGCATGGGGGTCATGAGGTAGCTGGAAAGGGGTGTGTGGTGCTCCCGATATCTTTGCAAGAGTATGATGATCCAAGTCTTTAGGGTCCTGGTGCTCCCTGTCTTGCTGTATGGCTGTGAGCTGAGATGAAGACTCGACTCCTTTGGTACTCTGTCTCTCTGGAGAATCCTTGGGTACTGCTGGTTTGACTTTGTGTCAAATGAGTGGTTGCTAGAGGAGTCCAGAATGAGGCACATAGTTGCATTGTGAGGGAGCATCAGTTATGGCACTACAGCCATGTGGCACGTTTTCCTGAGGGTGATCCGGCTTGCAGGATCCTCATTGCTGAGGACCCAAGCGGCTGGACCAGGCCAAGGGGACACCCACGTAACAACTGGCTGCGGCAGATGGATGGCCATTTACAGAGTCTGGGACTGGACCGTGTGTCTGCCTGGGGGATCGCCAACCAGGATCCCAAGGAGTTTCACCGTATGGTGGGTGCAGCAATGCGCTGCATCAGCGCATGCTCCCCAACCTGACCTGATTTGACCTGTAACCAGCATTAGCCATAACCAGCTCGCAGCCACAATGGTGTAATGCTTTTCTAATTGTAAATTAGGTTCCACCCACGTCAGTGTGTCCATGTGTTTCTTTGTGCGTTCCATTATAGCCCTAGAACGTGTATCACCATCTGAAGGCAAACTTAACTTGTTAGGGACTCAGGTGTGCATGCACTTATCGGCTTTGTGTTTAGTAGTCTCTATCTTCCAGTTGCTGCTTTGCTATCTTAGGTTATATGCTCTGTGCGTTATGCGTAGGGTTGGGTACCAAGGTCGGTACTTTTAAAAGTACCGACCGAATGATGTCGGTACTACCGGGTATCAGTTCATGTCAAATCAAACGGTGACAAATTTCGGTACATTCACATGCTCATCAGCAGCGGCGCAAACGAGCTGAGTGGGACATACGGAACTGGGAGAAAGGTTTAAATTAATGAACAGCTATCTCAGCGTTTCAATGCAATTTACATTTAAAGTAGCATTATGATAGACAGATATTTAATGCAGTTAAATTTCAATTTGCTATTTAAGCGATTGTGTTAGTTTTGTTTACCATGACAATGGTTGCCAGGGGAAGAAAGCTCATGCGTGGAGAAACTACGTTGAAATCTGAAGACATGGCGGC
>JAODLD010000046.1:33235602-33247356 GCA_026781065.1 Mormyrops boulengeri | reverse complement strand
TTATTATTTCTGTTGATGGTGAAGTGAGAAAATCCACTTAGTTTCCGATTGCCTAATAATTCTGCACACTGAAAATCGAGTGTTTTTCTTTCATTTTTGTTTGTGAAAGTCTAATGTAACATTTTCTCTCAATGCATTTACATAGAGATAAAGAAAACTTCAGAATTTATTTTTATAAGTCTGCCCAACTTTTGCTAAAAGATATGTTCGGAAATATTACTTGCCTAATAATTCTGCACACAGTGTATATATTTCATTCCAAATCAGTACACAGGACGCTGGGGAAATTGTTGCCAAGTTGTTCTCATGCTTGCGGGAAACAAACAAGCAAATGTTTCCATGTCTGCAAATTAAAGTGTATGAGTTGTTTAAAACGTGTGAAACATGATGAGCATATACATTTTCTGTTTTGATTTGTGTGTGGTTGTCAGATGCATATGTATGTGTTTATGTATGTAATGAGAGTGAGTGTTAACATTCCGTGGGCGTCATGTCCCAGTTTAAGCAGCAGCAGCAGCGTGACGGAGGGTGGAGTCTGACAGATGCTCTTGGCTCTGCTGTGTTGCTCTTTTCTTTAAGCAGAAGAGACGGCGGCCAACGCTCGGTGTGCAGCTGGATGACAAGCGCAAGGAGATGCTGAAGCCTCATCCTCTGTCCCTCTGTGTGGACCTTAAGTGTAAAGGTGTGTGTTGACCTTGAAAGTACCTCACCATTGACTCCAGTTGTCAAGGTATTTTTCTTGGGCCTTGTGTGCAGTGTCTGTGTCTGGTGAAGCAGGCCGGTAGCACTCACTGCTAGTGCTGGCTTTGGATACTGCAGGCAGTGACTGTGTGGGGGCGTGGGCTGCCTCTGCATTGCAGGCGTAACCTGACCTCTTCCCCTCCCCACCCCCGCATTCCATCCTGTCCCATCCTGTGGCCCTGGCTGCTCCTGTGTGTGATGCAAAGCCACAAGGCCAGAGGGAATCCAAGGTCACGGAGAGCCTCTGCCAGCCATTCTCCAGCAGAGCCAGCTCCAGGCCGAGCTGCAGCACGTAGACCAGCTGCAAAGAAACTACCAGCTACTGACATGTGGTGGCTGCTCCAATTTGGGCTCCCCTCATCCATTTTAACACAGCTTAGGCTAACTCTGCTATCGAACTGCCTGTGGGAGGCACGTCTACATGCCCAATAGGGACTGAAAGTTACTCTTTGTTTTGTTGCATCATCTCGGATCCACTAATGCGTTCCCTGTTTGCCACGATGCACAGGGAGAGCTTCGTGAAGGGCTTTGCTGCACTGCAGCACAGAAGCGGCATTATTCCTGTAGCTGGCATGCTTAGCTAGCACCCCCTGTGAAAATCTTACGCTGTGTAACTTTGGCAGTGTGGAGGAAAAATACCCTGGAACTGTAGTTAGAATGCTAGTGTAATAGGTTTTTTGTGACTAATGAAGAAAGGGAATGTGCTGCAGCATCTGTCAGTGTGGCAGGAAGTTTGATTATTTTCTTGGGCCAGTGGAGCAGCTTCTCATACCAGTGATGTCACAAGCAGGTTTCTTCCTCTGGCTCCGGTGGGCAGGAGTCGTTCTTCTCTGTCAGAGCTCTGAAGGAGTCCAAGGTCAGAGCTGTAGACAGGTTTTCGCTCTGAAGGTCTCCTTTGTGTTTTTTCCTTTGCCCCTTTTCAGTCTGTCCCTGACATTGCTAAGCATTTAATTAACGCATAAGCTCCGCTTGCTGGTACTTTGACAGCATTGTGAGGGATGGGCTGTGGGAACGTGTTGCAGCTCTTGCCAATACCACTATGGACTCTGCCTCAGAAACTATGCATCTGACGTTGTGGAATGAAGATAGCTTTTGGTTTACTGCCGTATCTGGAGTTTGGCCTTATGTCTTAGAGCATGGTGACTGTCCCATGGACCCCATGAGTCTGTGATGTATCACCGGTAAGCCAACGGGCTGTTTCGCTGTTGTAGATGGCAGTGTTCTGCATCTCTTCTTCTACTACCTAATGAACCTGAACATTATGACTGTGAAGGCCAAGGTGTCTACAGCTGCAGACCTGGCCGGAGCCATCAGTGCTGGGTAAGACCTGCATTAGTGCTGTTCGTCAGACATGAAAAATCATACTTACACACATTTGCGTCTCAGATACTGACACCAAAATGATTGATTTTTTTTTATTCCCCGTCTTCTGTCTCCCAGAGAGCTGCTGAATTCAGAGACTTTGCTCAGCTGCCTGTATGCTAATGACAAAGGTTCAGAGACTCCTAATCCAGCCAATCGATACCAGTTTGACAAAGTGGGGTAAGATATCTTCATATTCAAGGTACATGGCCTTGAAGCATTTACCTGCTTGGTCTTTATACCTCGTCCTGGCGGGTTGCAGCAAGGCTCGCCAAAATCACTAGCCCGATGTCCAGAGACAATCAGGCTACCAAAATGAAACACCCTGCCCAACAAGCTATTTATAAATGATCCCCTAAGTAATATTTAATACCCTCCTTATCCATTTCTGGCCTTTTGACTTGAATATTTGGATGGAAAACTTTGAAGACAAAACAAGTTGTTGATGATGACGACTGTTTGCTGGGAAGTGTGCACTTAAAGCCTTGATTTATAGACGGACGAGAGAGGTAAGGAGCACGTGCTGATACAGCGCATTGCCGTGCCCATCACATGACGAACCACCTCAGATGAGACCCTAGTGCAGTCATGCAGCGGGTGATACCGCAGCACCACAGTAGTTTGAATGGAATGGAACAGTGTGAAGTTTTTCCGGTGCCTGGAGTGATTTATAGGAGGGTTGCTATTTATTGTCTCCTTGTGCCATCATCTTGGTGCATTGTTGGTCAGGGCAATAGACTACTCAGAGTACTTCAAAAAAAGCAAATTGTTGGTTCATTTATATTATCCCTGTATGTGCACCTGCATGGACTGTCTGAGGAGTTGTTTCTTTTTGCTTGATGTCTCCAATCTTGACAGACTGCTGGTGTCAGTTAATTTTGCCTCTATCATATATAGTAACTGGTTTACCTAACATGAACGGATAAGAATGGCCTTTAAGATATGTTTCCACATTGAATTTTTATATATATTTTTTTGCTTTCTCCGGTATGTATACGTTTAAAAAACAGTCTTTCTTATTTTGGCTCGTCAGAATTCGTTTCGGGCTACCAAAATCTGAACATTCAATTTTTCAATTCAATTTTATTTGTATGGCACTTTTTCACTACATTACATTGTCTCAAAGCGATTTACAGCTTCCCCGCCCAAAGCCCCGAGTGAGCAAGCCAGAGGCGACAGTGGCAAGGAAAAGCTCACTGGAAGAAGGAAACCTTGGGAGGAACTAGACTCAAAGGGGGAGCCCATTCTCCTGGGGCTGGCAGAGGAAGTCAAATGAGCAAGATGGCAAAGTCCCAATTCACACTGTCACAATTTTAACATTTGCATCTAAAAGCAGGGGGCAGGCAGGTGCTGCTTCAGATGGCAGGGCGAACAGTGGTACGGCAGTAGGGCATACAGGGAAGACATTTCACATTTGAAAGAAAGATGCCACTGGTAGTGGAGATGTCGTAGGCAGGATATCTTGATAATTTGGGGTTTCCAGGTAGCACAGCCCAGCAGGAGTAGGGAAAATAAAATATGCAATTAGCTAAAGTAGGGGAGACTAGAGGCAGCGTGAACAGTTAGGTGTGTGCAGTATATAACTGCTGGCAGATATGGCTATGGCAGCATAAGTAGGAGGGAGAGGCAGGAGGGAACGCAGGCATGGGGAGTCCCTGAAACGTCAGCACTCCAATTCCACAAGGGAGTGTGAAGCTAGAGCAACAGCACTGAAAGTTCAGTTCACCCAAAGCCAATGGCACCGATCCTCACCCAGCTCTACACCTCACACTATAGGTCTAACTGGGAGTGAGCAGTTACCTAGAGCTAGGACTAGAGTCCCTATAAGCTAGACTATACAAGTGTGTTTTTGGTCTAGACTTGAATATTGAGTGAGCCTGAATCTCGCACATCTGGTGGAAGACTACTCCACAGCTGAGGAGCCCTATAAGAGAATGCTCTGCAGTCTGTCATAGTTCGTTCTACCCTATGTACTAATAGATATCCTGCTTCTTGAGATCGAAGCAAGTGAGGAGGGTTGTAAGAGGCCAGTAGATGTCTAAGGTATTCTGGTGCAAGGCCATTCAGTGCTTTACAAGTTAATAGCAGTATTTTGTAGTCAATCTGAGCCTTAACTGGAAGCCAGTGAAGGGAGCATAGAACAGGGCTAATACAATCAAATTTTTTAGTGTTTGTAAGAACTCTGGCTGCTGAATTTTGTACTAGCTGAAGTTTATGTAAGGATCCAGATGGGCACCCAGAAAGGAGGACATTACAGTAGTCTAGTCTGGCATGTCTACATTTTTTTCATGAAAGGATGAGCTTCTTCCCAAGCATGTAATAAAGTCATCACTCATACGAGGTTGTCATACTTGCAAGTTTAACGGTGAAGAATTCTGTGTTTAGCTAGACACAGATTCAAATAGGAATTTATGATTCTTTTTGTTCTCTCCTATTAGTCTGGATCGAGACTCTGATCTAGCAGTTACTAGTGCTTGTCTGTACTTAGAGAGGCTCTCTTTCCAGGTAGATCTGAAAACGTCTAGCATAGTTGAGTGCCATTTGTGCACTAGACATTCAGAAGAATGTCTGCCTGCAGAGTTACCAGGGATTTAGAAATTTTATGAGCCCTGTGCAAGTTTTCTTTCTGTCTGCTTGAGTTTATAATTTATCTGAATGAGACTTCCACTGTGCTGAGTCACTTTAATTGTGAATCTATAGATGCTGTTAGAGGCCCATGCTGTAGATTCCCATTTCATGGCACATAGGTGGTGTGCATGTGTTGCAGATGATTTGTCTTGCTGTTTATTAGCCACGGCCAATCTCCTGTGCTCTGACCACACAGGATTGCCACATTTGGGGACTACGTGTCAGAGCTGGGACACCCCTACATCTGGGTACAAAATCTTGGAGGGCTCCAATTCCCCAGCGACAGGCCAGAGGTGACAATATGTCTGAGCGTGTGTGTGCGTACGACTTATGTTTTTTTTAATCTTGTTTATCTATGTGTTTTATCTACGTAATGTAGGGCTGCAAGAAATTATTTTTAGTATAACTATAGTCATGTGGTCAGGTGATCAACTAATCAGGGTTTAAGAAAAGTGCAAATGCTTTGTTAAAGATGCTTTTTTGCTTTTAAGTCACAGGTGTAATAACTTTACCCGGCATAGAGAATTCCCATTTAAAACAACACTATTCCAGCATTTTTTAATGTTTTCACTTCACTGCTTGTATTTATGTTTGTTGCAATACATCTGCCCTCTGCTGGTCTGGTGGAATATCACTGCTATATGCATACACTGACCGTCTGCTCCACGGACAAATGAAAACAAAATACCGCAAGCACAACTGTGCATGGACCGGAACGCCTTGCAGAAAAGTGAAACATGAACTAGGCTTAACACCTTGAGATTGCTAGGTGGTGATGTCATCAAGTTTATTCAGCAAACCACAAAAACACAATGATTTGGTGATAGAAATATTTATTATTGTTATTTTTTTATTATTATTATTACTGATTTATGTAGCCATTAGAGATTGATTGTTTCAGCTGTAATGTTATGTGTGTAATGAATGGTACGATGTGTACAGGCTCCCCCAGATGGGAAGTCCCTGAGTGCCAGCCACATGGAAAGCAGCATGAAACTGCTGAAGGGCCGCCTGCAGTCTCGCCTCGCCTTGCACAAGCAGTTCAGCTCCCTGGGTGAGACTGTGCTGCTGTAGCAGCCTGCATCGTGTTGCGTCTGCTTATGTGGGGTGCAGTGTGCGTGCATGTGTGCCTGTCTGCATACGTGCGTGTCAGTCATTACTGCCCATCTCTTCCTGTGCGTCCTCAGCTCTGTATATCTTATTAGCTTAGCAGTTGTGTATGTCAAGTACCTTGCATTTGTTCATCAGCTTCGTCTTTGTGTGCCTTTCTTAGCTCACCTAAGTCACAACCAGAGTGATAACTGTCTTACAGAGCACAGCATAGTACCCATATCAAGCGAATGTCAGCACCTCTTCCCGGCCAAAGTGGTCTCCCGTCTGGCCCGATGGACCACTATGACCTACCTGGACTATGTGGTGCGTCCTGAGTTTATTGTTGTAGCTTCAGTAATTCAGGTAGTGGATCATGTTTCAGAACGTACACCCTGATCTTAACAGTACTATCATTATAAGTTATAAGGGTTAAGTTTTCTGTTTGTAGCTAGCATAATGTTAAGGTGATGCTTGTCTGATGGCGGCTTCTATTTCCTGTGACTGCAGGAGCTTCCCTATACCCAGCATGTAGTCCAGGCTGGCTTGGCCCAGGACACTGACCTGTACTTCCTCGCTCAAGTAGAAAGAGGCACTGGTGAGTCCTGGGAATACAGGCAAGCAGCAGAGCTACAGGCTGCTGTGTTAATTTGTGCTTCCCTATTATTCTCCAGTGAGCCTGCAGGCGGCAGTGGTGATGCAGGGGTGGCCTTGTTTAGGTGGGAATTCAGGCAAGCAGTACAGCATCAGGCGGCTGTAGTAATTCCTACCTCTCTATTATTCTCCAGCGTGCTTGCAGGCGGCAGTGGTGTTAAACCCACGCTACCCCGAGGTCACCCCGCTGTTTGCACTGTCCCTCAACTGGAAAGGGGAGCGCACTGGCCGTACTGATGACAACCTGAGGGTGAGTACCCGTCCATGCTTTACTCTCACTCTGCCTCGGTTGTAGGTTTCGTGGTCAGAAGCAGCATTAAAACAATAAAGTATTAGAGATCTCTGGTTTGACTGACACTGCCCTCTGCTCAGGCCATGGAGAGTGAGGTGAATGTGTTCAGGATGGAGCTGCAGGGGCCCCGCCCAGGCTATCAGCTGCTGACCAATCAGCTGCAGCGGCTCTGCCTGTGCCTGGACGTGTACCTGGAGACAGAGAGCCAGGATGATAGTGTGGAGGGCCCACGTGAGTTCCCTCGGGAGAAGATGTGCCTGCGGACAGTGAGGTAAGCCTGTGAGCGGCGCCTAACACTGAGCGTGTGCGTGCCACATCCCACATCTCATCCGGCTAACATGCAGACGCTGTTTGGGTACTTATTTCAGTGTTTGAATTGTACACAAAGCTGTATGTTACCCATGGTAAAGCAAAGCCTAGGGACGCTTTTCCACCGCGCCAGGTACCATATTTTTTTGGTACTTTCCCTTTTCATTGACTTCCACTCGTGTACCAATACCAAAATTTAAAGCTTAAATTGCATTCTGGTTAAAAGAATAGGTACAAGATGAGGATGGCATAAATAAAGTATTTTGTATAATATACTAGGAAAGCATGGTATTATTTTGTTGTAATAAATATTAGGGTATTTATAAAGCAAAATGGAAGTTCAACATAAATTTCTCACAAACCTATTTTGGAGTGACTTAAACTGCAAGGATGAAAATGATTATGATTATCTCAGCATGTGAGCAGCGCTCATACAAAAGCGGTGGAGGTAAACTTTAAACTGATCTTTAAATATATTGGCCTACTAGATAATCGTGAAAAAGAATAATCATTGAAAATACAAAACTTGCAAGTTTTTTTTTCCTATGACAGAGTAAAAATGTAGTGAAATTCCCTGCGCTGTAATGTCCATACAGAATTGAATTTAAGAAAAAGCCTGATATTAATCTATGTGACTAGCAATGTAAGAATTGCATGTGCTTAACATGCAATAACAGTAATATTTAATATCGACATTGTTTTGCCCTATAATATGCTACAGCCATTTTTCAAATTCAGTACTAAGTACCCCGCCCCGCATTGTGATATCATTCAGCTCCGGTACCACATTTTGCACCAGTGTAAAACCAACAACTTGAAGTACCGTACTTCTGGTACTTTTTTTAGTACCAAAAATACAGTACCTGGTGCGGTGGAAACACAACTAACTGCTGTGTATTTTACTATTTGATAAATTATGCCTCTGAATGTAATATGTAGAAACATTGACAGCCATGTATGATTTATATGCCGGCTTTTTAAGTGTGTGAAAACATTCCCTCAATGGAGGCTCTGATGTCCTTCCTCTATCCTTCAGGGGTCCGAACAGGCTGAAGCCTTTTAAATACAACCATCCCCAAGGCTTCTTCAGTCACCGCTGAGTGAAGATGAGGATTGCGCTACACGCCAGCCTCTCCCTTGGATAGCTTGTTTTTTTACCTGTCTGTGAATTGGACAATAAAGGTGGTTGTTTTTCTGAGAATGCCTTTCCGTGTCTTGGAGATGTTCGGACCGACACATGCAGGTTTATATGCTCTTCCTCTCCATTCAGTTTTCCCTGTATCACTCTTAGTCATTCATTCTGCTGCTGCAGTCTCCTTTCTCCCCACCAGCCAACACCCACCCAGCTCTCTGCTCCAAGGAGACTAACAGCACTATCTAAAAATAGTAGCCACTGCACCATTGCTGATTAGCATTCTGCCATAGCCCTCAGTCTTGCGCTGAGTCACTGAAACCCCACATGACAGAGTCTCTTCTCTACTCCCCAGGATCTCCTCCCAGGCCTCCCACATTCCATACAGATGGCCTCCTATCTACCAGACACCTTTTACACAAGCTGTTACACAGGGTTCCCACACACACTGATGCTCATTCTTGGTATTGCACATCACTTCACCTTATTCTTTATTACTTTCCAAATTAATTTCTAATTTACTTACCATTTGATTAAATGCTGCTTAAAACGATTGTTCACATACCTCTCAGGTTTCTTACTTTACACCGCGTTCTAAATTGTTATGCAAATGATATTTTTCTCAGATTTTCCTAAATAGTCGATGCGAATGACAGCATAGTTTTCGAGTCATCAACCATTACAGTATAATTCAATTGTTACTGAACAAACCTCCCAATGATAACAGTATGTTTTTCAAAAATAAAAAACTTAAAATGCACTGTTCCAAATTATTACGCACAACAGAGTTTCAAAACATTTTATAGGTTGTAAGGAACTGAAAATTGTCATTTGTTGAATTTGCAGCATTCGGAGGTCATATTTACTGAAATCAAAAGCTATTTCAATCAAAAACATCTTAACAGGTCAAGTTACAGTTTAACACTTATTTGATAGCAGATTCATAATTCTTGCATCTATTGAACTTGTGAGTTTTTGGAGAGTTTCTGCTTGAATTTCTTTGCAGGATGTCAGAATAGTCTCCCAGAGTTACTATTTGGATGTGAACTGCCTCCCCCACATAGATCTTTTGCTTGAGGATGCTCCAAAGGTTCTCAATAGGATTGAGGTCAGGGGAGGATGGGGACCACACCATGAGTTTCTCTCCTTTTATGCCCATAGCAGCCAATGATGCAGAGGTATTCCTTGCAGCATGAGATGGTGCGTTGTTATGCATGAAAATAATTTTATGTTAAGCACGGTTGTTCTTTTTGTATCATGGGAGAGAGCGGTCAGTCAGAAACTCCACATACTTGTCAGAGGTCATTTTTGCACCTTCAGGGACCCTAAAGGGGCCGACCAGCTCTCTCCCCATAATTGCGGCCCAAAATATGACTCTGCCACCTCATTGCTGACGTTGCAGCCTTGTTGGGACATGGTGGCCGTCCAACAACCATCCACCACTCCCACCACTCCATCCATCTGGACCATCCAGGGTTGCACGGCACTCATCAGTAAACAAGACTGTTTGAAAATTAGTCTTCATGTAGTTCTGGGCCCACTGCAGCTGTTTCTGCTTGTGAGCATTGGTTAGGGGTGGGCAAATAGAAGGTTTATGCATAACTGCAAGTCTCTGGAGGATCCTACACCTTGATGTTCGCGGGATTCCAAATATCCCGCGAAATATTCCTCAAATATCTGTTTGCTGCTTTGTAATGGCATTTTAGCAGCTGCTCTCTTAATCCAATGTATTTGTCTGGCAGAAACCTTCCTCATTGTGCCTTTATTTGCACGAACCCGTGTGTGCTCTGACTCAGCCACAAATCTCTTACAAGTACGATGATCATGCTTATTTTTTAATGAAATATCTAAGGTTTTCATACCTTGTCCTAAACATTCAACTATTTCATGCTTTTCGGCAGCAGAGAGATCCTTTCTCTTTCCCATATTGCTTGAAAATGGTGGTCTGCTTAATAAACTAACTATCAAACTAATTATCACAGGTGTCCGAGATTGATTTCAGTGATCCAAAGAGCCCTGAGACACTATACCATCCATGAGTTTAATTGAAAAACAAAATATTTAATCTTTATGACACTTAAATACAATTTGCATAATAATTTGGAACATGGTGTATATGAATCTGTTGTTACTTGCATTTTTTCAGGGTGTAAAACACTCTAAGAAAATTCCCTGTAAAATTATAGTAAAACATTGGCAGCTGTGGTTGCCATTATTTTTCTGTATTTTTAGTGTCATTACTGTAATTTTTCAACAGTTCAGCACTGTAAAATTTATTATAGTACTTTACAGTAGAATTTAAGGTGCATATCATTTAAACCTGTAGCTGTGTGTATGATTTACACACAGTTAACAGAAACTGATAACCGATAAGTTTTTAACTTTACTATAAACTACTTAAAAGTTCTTTGTATTAAAATTTATAAAAAATAATTGCAGACATGCTGTAAATAACAATGAGTATTTAATCTCTGTGATCCAGGATTGAGATCTAACGGCATCAGTGTAAACTTAACATTCTGAGCTGCCTCCAAATTCAAGCTGTTTGTCTACACAGATATAATTTCTTTGTGAACTGTGGAAAAATATATGGTACACAGGTGTCCTGGCTGACTGCTCACTGCATGAGATACAGACGAGAGAGAGAGAGAGAGAGAGAGAGAAATGAAACAACTGGAGGGCAGACATAAAGTGGCACCTAACTAACCTTTATGAAGTGCCACTCAAAATCTGTCAGGTTTTCTATCAGAGTGGCAACGTGGATTTACTGTCTTTTGGACCATCTTGCGTGTCTTTTTAGACAAAATCTTTCCACAGCTGGCCTTTGTTCCCCTCTCAGGGTTAATCCCAATAAAGCGCCTAAAACAAACAAGCCCGAGATCAGGAAATCAAGAACTCACGAAATTTAACCTGAAATTACAACTGATTGTAAAAGCTGTATCACTTGAATATTATTTTAGTTCAAAAGTACAGATCTTCTACATTTTAGACTAGTCTTCTCCAATATGTTTTCTTGTAATGGATGATAAACAAGTAGAAAGTCTTCTCTGTTTCGCATTTTTGCAATTCTCCACCATACCTATGCAGAATGTCATGAACACTGAAGAGCACATGAACCTCACTGCATTCAGAGTGAAAAGGATATACATTGTACAGAACAACACAAAAATTGGAAGTATTATTTTTTATAAATATTATTTTGTTTGGGTCTTCATGCAAATTACATTATACACATTGTTATAGAAAAGCAAAGTTCTTTTTGATGCCCTCAAAAAACATGATATCTGTCCATTTTTATAAAATAAATTATATAACTGAAACAACAAAAGTCAAATTTAAATTTTATTCATCACATACATTATCATACAAAGTACAACCTGCAGTGAAATGCTTATTGCAACTGCTCCAAGGAAATTTAGATAAAAACACTTTAAGACTATAAAAAGAGATGAAAGCGATTACATGTAGTAGTACCTATACTATATACAGGGATGTACAAAATATATCTCTGCAATGTACATATATTGCACTCTAGAATTACATTGAA
>JAODLD010000046.1:33207928-33222489 GCA_026781065.1 Mormyrops boulengeri | reverse complement strand
AGTGTGATACTCATGTCCACACTCCACAAGGACACTGCTGTGTCATCAGCAAAAGAGAAAAAGCCCATCATTATTTTCTCTTACTTGTTTGGCTTTGTCTTTGTGATTTGAATTAAAGTTCAACTTTTGGAAAAAAAATACTTTTTTTGCCTTCCTCTTGAAGTAAATATATATGGGTCAAAACCGACCCTAACACCACAGATGTTACTAATATTAATAATATTGACATTGATGGTAATATTATTAAAATAAAAAAATTTTATATATTTTTTTTTTTTTACAGTTGTGTTCTAATACCCCTCAGTAATAGTCAGGTAACATATAAACCTTTGATTTATTTGTATAATTCTCCTGAGGTTTATTTTACCTTTTTTTTTTTGGACTGGGCCGTTCTATTGACATCATACGTCTCGTCTTCAGAGGGCCACACCAAAAATTTTAAAACCAAATTTTAAAATCTTTTCATGGATAAGGAAGCCTAACAAGGTAACCAAGAGGTAAGGAAACAAACTGGATGATAAAAAAATGTTTGAGGGTTGAGGGAGGCTGATTTAGGCCACGGGTCGGCACCGACCCGACCGGCCATGCCCAAGATAACAGATGGGTGGAAATGCTAGGATAATATTAGGGCTACGACTTTTACATAGTACTGTACTTAAATGCAGACTTAAATACACAGAACTAATGACAGCAGCTCGAAACAGCTGATCACACGGGGATTCCACACAAGGTTAATGAGGGGGTGTGGCACACAGGATGAGCGGCCGAGTGGGGCATGACATGTGCCACAAAAAGCATTATTTAATGACAAGATCAATCCATCTTTAGATAAAAGATGTGTCACGATCCATTAGTGATGAACAAACATGAGATCAATATTTTACTTGTGTTATTCATTACTTGTTCCTTCATTAGTTCACAAAGACAGAAAACTGAAAGGAAATCGCCAACACTACTTCAGGGGGCACAAATAATATAGTATTACACTCTTACTTAATGTATTAATTAACCAGAAACTATGTGTTAGTTACGTATTGATCCCATGTTCGTTCATCAAAACGGTCCATGTATTTCATGCAGTTACTTTATTTGTTCATAATTTGTACTTGAGTAGTAACTGAGTTAATAAGTTACTTGTGCCCCCTCAAGTAAAGTGTTACCAGAAAATAATTTAGATTGACTTTGGTAGGCCTATATATGTGCTGTGTAGAACTCCTCTGCTGCACGTCTCTCTGTATGTATTTGGTGAAGTAGAGCTGTTTGGCCTGGTGTTAAACGGACATCGAACTGCATTTAGTAAATAAAGGTGTCCTGTGAAACATCGTAAAGAAATGTCTGCTATTTTTTACTTGGGTGACGTATTCGTTGCGAAGCTAACTTCACAAGAAGCGTTAAAACAAGCAATGAAGCTGACAAGCAGCAGAAGTACTGAAGAGCTAACAACATTAGTTGAAGTTGGCTGCAAATATTACGGTTTGATTAGCTATCTAGTTAGTGACAAAGTTTAAACATTGCATCTGGCATTTTGTTTTCCTGACGTGTTTGGTGGTTTTTAAACATTTTTTAAACATTTACGTTCACTATTTAGAAGAATACTCTTACCTCTTATTATGACCTATTTCCATAAAGTGTAAACTAGCCACCTGTGTGAGGTGACAATGTTACATTGTCAGCCGTTACGGGAATGCAGTCCCCCAGATAGAAATTGTACTTTCCCAGATTGTTTGGAGAACGTATCCATTGGTGTAAAGGACGTCACTGTGTAACCTTCCCAGAACGTTCCTGGGATGTCACGATGTGGAGTTCTCTAGATGTTCAGGGAACATCATTTTGGGGACATTTGGGGAACTTTCAGGACATGTTGGGATCGTTTAGGGCACCAAATTTTAATGTTCTTTTTTGGTCCTATTTGGTCTTTTCATCACTTTCCCAGGAATTTGTAAATCCTTAGTGTGAATTACAGGAACCTTTAGGGGAATAATCTAGAATGTTATTTTTTGGTCCTTGCACCACCTTCTCAAAGCTAGGGCTATATGACATCGCCATATGTAATATTTCTACGAGTAATATTGAGATTTTTATGCAACAGAAAAGGAGAAATTGCCCAAAATAAAATATAAGCAAATTCTTGTTATCTACCAATAGAGTGTGCCAAATAAGTTAGTGGTGTTGCCCCGAGCTGCAATAACAGACACAAAGCTGTACCAAATGCGATGAGTATTGTGCATGCGCACATCGCAATGATGCGGAGGTGGATTTTTTTGTGCAGCACTACTCAGATCGTTTGCAGAACTTTAGTAACATTACAGGGACTTTTGCACAACATTTAGGTGACCTAAAGTTTAGTATAAGGAATATCAAAACATATTTACACTATAAGACAATTATATCCAATGCATTTCAGTTCATATTATTTCTTTTATTGTTCACAATTCAAGAGAGAGAGAGAGAATAAAAGGGTGAGGTGGATGAGGTGATGTGCCATTGTAATTGGTTTAATGCATATTACAACATTTTTGCGCCTTGCACTGGTGCAAAGTTTTTTTCCGCCGTTAAAATAGCAAAATGGATTTGGACACGCCCATAAATGTTAGTTGCGAATTGCGTTAGATTGTCAAAATAGAGCCCTAAGAGTACTGGTATCGAGATTTATATCAGTGATTCTAATTCCCATCCCTGCTCTGCACAGAATTACCCCCAGAACAAATCTGATGCAGGGACCCGAGATATTTAGGGGGGGGTGACGATATGTAACCACACTCCTGGGAGAGACCAAGCTTTTTGTTTGGTGTCCTTGACGTTACAAAGACACAAAGGCTCATTTGGGGGGGGGCTGATGACTGAATAGGCTTATCGGTGGTGTGTGCCTTTGTGGGTTAAGCCTGTGACCCGGTGATGGGAAGGTTGCTCCATGGACTACCTGACCCTGCTTTCTCAACTGTACATAGCTTTGGTTGAAAGTGAGGGGTAAATAAATCAGAATTTATGACTAGAGCATTGTGAAGGGGACAACATCAGTCATGACACCTTATATATTTTCCATTACCCTTCACAGGGTGCCTAGGGTCAGCCATGTGTCAGAAGTGACCCTCCTGACCAATTATTCGAGTCACCCTGTGTCTCTTGCTGCTCTCCTAGCAGATTACAACACAGTAAATTACATTCACAGCAGCTTGCTGCACACAATTTTAAGATGAATAGTCTGCTCTGGAGTTTCTTGTGAAGAGCATCGGTGTAATCCATCCAGTCCAGTCTATTTAAATGGTACTCATATGACCATGACACAACTTTGTCCTCTCCTTGGATCCCGTTTTTTTCTGAAACTGAACTGGTGTCATGGATTTGTACCAGCCTCCTGTATTTACTTTCATCTCCATTGTCAATACACCCACCAATGAAGGAATCATAGAATTTTTCCCTGTTTATTCTTGTTGTATTCATGTTTTATTGTGAAAAACAACTGTTGAAGAGCATATCTTAAGAATGGTGTAATAGCTCAGGAGGATCACTTAACGCTGAAAAAAGCGTGAAAGAGCTCTGAACCCGCGGCAGGGTCTTAAAATTAGTGATCTGCATTATTTATGACACCCAGTGCTTGGGAGCTTGGGTTGGAGTGTGCTCACATTACTGCCGCACTGCAGCACATCCGGTCAGCACGTATAAACTTCGAATACAGCCCACCCTCCATTTAATGGCATTTTAACTAAGCAGGACCCTGACCAGGCTGAAGGTAGCACCAAGCTGAGGTGATAATGGAAGCTCTGTGTATTGAGTTCCCAACAACTTGGACAAATTTTAATTATACACATTAAAAGTTTGTTTCTTGGCATGAATTCAAAGGATTATCACAGCAATATACCAATAATCCAGCATGTACACCAGTTACAAGAAAGAGAACAGGAGAAGTGTTCCGTTCGTTATTCAGCTCTGTTTATTGGGTTCTTATTGCATGATCTCAGCATTTAATACATTTCTTAATCAACTGTTGTTACAGACATGGATTGCATCATTATCTGAACACAGACAAGAAACAGTGTAAGGTGCACAACAAGCATTTTCATTATATATTCCACTTAATTTTTCTGTAAATTAATAAATATATCCTTATCTATACATTTTCAGTTTGTCTCTCTTCTTCAGCATTAACTTCAAAAGTTATTTTCCAAGACATAGCCACCAAACTCTAACCTTACGTTAGTTAAATGCACTTAATAATTAGGGCAGTCATCACAATCAAGTGTAACAAAGCATTCTGCATTCACTACAATCATATATAGAAGCTATCATAACATGTTTTGGTCATCACATGTTGACTTAGCTAAAGAAACACTATTGCTTGTTTACTTTGCTTGCTTGCTTTGGCCACCCATGTTGAGAAAGGCTGCTCGGTTGCGTGTGGTGTCTCCTTCCCCTGCTGCTCTTTGGCATCTGTTTACCTGTGACCTTGCCCGACGCTGCCACTACAAACTGTTGCCATTGACGAATCACTTCTTCACTTTCTCCTCAGCCACCTTAGCCTCTTTTGTGTCAGTGCTAGAGGACTTTTCTGCTTTCTCTGTCTTGGGGCTGGGTGTGTCCTTTGTGGCAACCTTTGGGGCTTCTTTCTCCTCTTTCTTAGGCTCAGGTTTTTCTTCCTCCTTCTTGGGCTCAGGCTTCTTCTCCTCTTTCTTGGGTTCATGTTTTTCTTCCTCCTTCTTGGGCTCAGGCTTCTTCTCCTCTTTCTTGGGCTCAGGCTTCTCCTCTTTCTTGGGCTCAGGTTTTTCTTCCACTTTCTTGGCCTCAGGCTTCTTCTCGTCTTTCTTGGGCTCAGGTTTTTCTTCCTCTTTCTTGGGCTCAGGTTTTTCTTCCACTTTCTTGGCCTCAGGCTTCTTCTCGTCTTTCTTGGGCTCAGGTTTTTCTTCCTCTTTCTTGGGCTCAGGCTTCTCCTCCACCTTCTTGACCTCAGGCTTTTCATCTTCCTTGGGTTTCTCCTCCACCTTAGCTGGTTTCTCTTCAGCTTTTGTAGGAGCTGGCTTCTCATCCTCCTTCTTAGTCACAACAGGCACCTCTTTAGGTGGGGCCTTAGGGACGGGCACCTCCTCGGCAGGTTTAGCTGTAGCTTTGGAGGTGTCCTCTTTCTTGGGAGGTTCTACAGGTTTACTCTCCTTCTTGTCATCTTCCTTAATTTCTGCCTTTTCTTCTTTCTTCTCAGACTCTTTTTCTTTAGGCTTGCTTTCAAGCTTCTCTTCTGTTTTAGCTTCTGGCTCTTTTTTAGTCTCCTCCTTGGGTGGCTGTGGTTGCTCCTTTGGTTTCTCCTCTTTAGGAGCTGCTGGCTTGGGCTTTTCCTCCACAGGAGACTTTGCCTTCTCCTGGACAGGTGATTTGGGTGCTGGAGATTTTGACTCCGGGGATTTGTCTGCTGGTGGTTTTTCAGTGAGAGACTTCTCAGCAGGTGTGGATGTTGGCTCTGGTGATTTCGGTTTTGGGGATTTTACAGGTGACTTGGCTTCTGGAGACTTAACTGCAGGTGATTTTGGCTCAGGTGATTTAGCTGCAGGACATTTTTCTGGTGACTTGGGTTCTTGGGACTTTGCTGCAGGTGACTTGGATTTTTCTTTCTCTTCTCCAGCTGCAGCTTTAGCGTCCTCTTTAACCTCCTCTTCACCCTCCTTTTCCTCTTCCGCCTTTGTTTCTTCCTCTTCACCCTCCTCTACTTCTCCTTCCTCTTTCTCTCCTTCTGATTTAGCATCTTCTTTCTCCCCCTCTTCTTCTTTCTCTGCCTCATCCCCATTTTCAGTCACCTCCTCTGTCACTTGGGTCTCATCAGTCTGTTCTTCCAAAATGACAGTATCAGAAATCTCTTCTGATTTCACCTTGACATGAGCAGTGATTTTTGTGGTGGTGTCAATGTAAGAGTAAGGACTCATGCTGGAAATAAACCTTGATTCCTCTCCCTCAAGCAGTTTCCTGTTGAAAAACAGAACGGAAGTACATTTCTGAATAAAATACTTCCCACACTTTAAAGTATAGAAACCAAGAATGGCTGAGCTTACAGTTACTTTTTCAATGCCATTATCTTGTCATAACACGATAACAAGATAATTATCTCCAGATAACAAAGCTCATTTCCTATGAGAGCATGATAATCTGTCTTCTCTAGATTACAAAGCTTGTTGTTTTCTCGAGATAAGACAACAAGATAATTATTGTGTTGAGATAACAAATCTCATTTTCTCCTGATAAGGAGTTATTTAATTTCCTGCTGTATTTTGACTTTGTTAGGGTGGGGATGAACTGGTAGGGACACTACTAGTTTAAACAAGTGCTTCATTGCCCTGGTAAACACTAAACTCCAGCACACAATGCCACTTTTCAGTACCAAAGGAGAAAAGATAATAGTATCTGTGCAGCGTCCATCTACATCTTTGCATAGTGCCAAAATACAGGAATCATTAAAATGTTGTTTTATACCACTTCCCAAATAAAAAATAAAAAATCAGTGAGACAAAATAAAGCTAATAACATAAATCAGTTGCTATGACATCCCAAAATTATCTTGAGAAAACAAGCTTCATCATTCAATTTCTTGAGATATTATATTTGTTATAACGGTATTAAAAAATAATTGCCAATGTGGCTGTTCTCACCTTCATTATTAAAGAATTGTGAAATAACATTTTTTCATTTGGCAGCCTGTCATATGCTTGACTAATGGTGATATTTCATGAAATGTAGGCTCTAACCTGTAAGCGGCAATCTCAATATCCAGTGCCATTTTGACATTCAGAAGGTCCTGGTATTCCCTCAACTGGCTGGCCATCTCATATTTTGTATTTTTTAGTTCGTTTTCCAACTGATGGATCGTTTCCTATAAAAAGCCACATATGACATGAACATACACACACATAAAGTCACAACCCAGTGTTTGACTACATCTAGTTACATCTGCTTGCTCACCATAGGGACTCACGGTAACTCAGTTTTCAGTCTCAAAATCAATATCTGTCTATTGCATGTAGTAAAACATCATGACATTTGTATCTTGTGTGATTATAATATACCACTAGTACAAAATCCAGGTGAGAAAATCTGATTTAGATGGTGGTTTTTGCTACTGGATTTGAGTGTCCTATATGCTGCCCCAAGATCTAACTGGTTTTCATAACAGCCTGATTAAATGGCAGAGCTGAAGATAACGTAGAATAAATTAATAAGATCACATGCATTTTTAAATAAGTTGGTGAGGTTAAAAATAAAGTGCTAATGAATGAAGGCGGAAGCCCCGACCTGCAGGGAGGCCGCATCACCGTGGTGGCGATCCTCAATCTCAATGCGCTGCCGCTCCAGGGACTCCTTGGTCCCCTTCAGCGTCTCCAGCTCAATGGTGCGTGACTGCAGCTGCCGGCGGTGCTCAGCGATCTCGTCCTGCGCGCCACGGATGGCATCATTATTGAAGCGGGCTGCCTCCGACAGCTTCTCCATGCGCACTGCCATGTGACAAGAGCAGGGTAACGGTCACACATGCCATTCACCAACAGCGGTCATTCCTGCATCATGCTGACAGTTTTTGAAACCAGCAACTTGGTCCTGGCGGAGCCATTTTGTCCCTTTTTAAATATCTGTCCAGCTATAAATAATCTGCCTATTAAAATTATACACACAGACTTTCAGGTGAACAGCATACACAAACACACACACTCATGTACAAAGAGTGAACTGCCTCTACCCAGAACTAGCCATTATTATCATATTCTAGCTATCCGTATTTTTCTAAAGAGAACTGCCGTACTTAGGGCAAAACTAAAAATGCAGTTATACAAGTATTGGTACACCTTCAGTGTATGGACAAAAACCATACATAAATACTAGTTTGTATTTTGGTAATTTGTGACTCACATTACGTCTCAGTTTTGGCCTCACTGAAATGATCTAGATTCACATTAGACCTTATTCAGTATAGATTATACTATCTGTGGTTTAACTATCACATGAAAAGTCTACAATGAGTATTTTGAAATGAAATTCACTATTAAATTAAGGTTGGTCCACTTACTCAAAATGCTACTACTGTCTGAAGGACAACTGTATATGTAAGATACTACCTGTTGCCTGTGTGTGTTATTAGATATCTTCTAGCTTAGCTATAGCTATGAAACAGTCCATTAGTAAATGCACTAGCAGATTCTGGTTTTGAGTTAAGATGTCCGTTCCCAGCAGTTTCTGCAGGAGATATTCTTCAGATATGTTAAACACAAGCCAGTGCTCTCCTTCCAGACCAGACCAATGGTGCCTAATCTCTCTCCAGAAATGAATGTGTTATACAATATATAATGTGTGTTGTATAACTCCTGGTGCATGCAATTGAGGATCCCGTGTGAGACTAAACATAAGATGATTAAGCAGTCTGCTCAAGCATAATTAGTGATTATATTTTTTTAGTCAGCATTTGCTCTGTGTGACATTGTTTACAATCATGATTTGGTTAAACTTAATGGGATCTGAAAAGGATTCTGGGATTTCAAAGCCCCATTTCATTCATCACGATTATTCAGTCTGTTTTAGAATAACTGATGAAGATTTGAAGCTCCTCACCCTACTGCATTAGCAATCTTGCGAATCAGAATAATATTGTGGGGAGCATTAAGCTGCCTGGACCTGCACACCATGCAGCAATACAACGCACATGCTGCATATACACATTCACATACAACCTCACAGGTATAACTCACACTGCATGGCACTCATCAGCACAGGTATGTACAACAAAACAACCAACCAACCAAACAAAAAGTAGTAAACCAAAAACCATGCAGATTACATCCTCTTCATTCCTTGTTGAAAACCTTTGATAATCCAGAAATTTCCACATTTTTGCCATTGAAATATAAACGATTAGTATGCAATACACTCTATTTCAACACATTTATACTATCATTTCCTGATGATCCCTGATTTTGTCTTGTTTTAATATTGACTTCTGGATACCTTACAATATCTTTTCAATGTATATAAACGGAAAATGTAGTTTATTGACAACAGATTTATAAGCAAACACAGGCAAACCCATACACTGCAATGGACAATGCATGCATGGACACACCCACTACTACTTAATTCCCAGTCTCACCCTGCGGCTGCCTGGAGTGGCGTTGGTACCAAGGCTCCCCCTAGTGTTAAGTACAGGGATAGAAATTATCAGAAGTTATTTATTAGGGGACCTGACTAACCCATAAAATGTTAAAATTCTAAGTTGTAATACCTTAATTTTGATCATTTTTAAAAGCGTTTGAACTTTAGTGTTCAATTTGATCCCTGTGTATTATACACAAGTTACTACAGCACAACCGCGTCACTGGCTAACACTAATTGCTGACTCATTGCACCCTTCCTCATCATCCTGCAGAATATTGTCATACACACCTCAATCCCCCCAGATGCTTAAGGGCTGAAGTAATAAATCTCCTGAAACATTATGTAATGTTTTGTAAATAAACAGAAAGGCAGAATATGGGCGAAGTGCATGTGGCCGGCAGCAGACAAGCAGGTCATGGATGGGCAGAGAAGCGTCACCAAAGACCGTGACACTGCAGAAGTCAGCATTGCGGAGAAGCTCATTGATTACGTTACTATTTATTCCCCCGTTTTACCTGCATGGACAACCCTGCAGCTTATGTTTGGACACCAATAATATATTTAGATTATGCCGCTTTGACATAATATATCGACCTCACATAAAACACGCCCTTTATTTCAAACGCAGTAAACTAGGATAGGGATTTATGAGATTTATGATATTGGCAACCTCTTTATCTCGCATTACAATCACAATTTAATAACACATCCAATAACCAATGTCTCGCCCGTATTATGTTATTTGAAAAATACGTCTTGTTCGTGTAAAATATGAAAAATCAAAGAAACATTAAATTACCCCGCACATGTATGACGCAGACCCGGTTAAAGTACTGGAGTTCCCCGCGCTTCCGAATATCCCCCTTCTACGTAACTGAAGGTGATGCGGGCTTTGGTAATTACATTTTATATAATACAGAGAACAGTGCAGTCTAGCCCAGCAGAGTATCCCACTAAAGCAGATCGGCGCTGAACACCTAAGCATAGGGGCTGGACCGAGGGGGCTCACCTTTAAACCACTCCTCCGCCTGCATGGCGCTCTTAGACGCATGGCCGTCCAGCTGACTCCGTATCTCCCGAAGGGCACTGGTAACGTCCGCCTTCATGATGTCCCTCACCTCCAAGGTCACCTGGGAACTCTGGATCTGCGCCAAGAGATCTCCCACCTCTTCCTCGTGGTTCTTCTTCAGGAAGACGGCCTCATCCTGGAGCGACTGCAACTTCTTGTCGAGCTCCAGGCGGGCCAAGCCGGACTCGTCGATGTACTTGGTCATGGCCCGGATGGCAGCCTCCAGTTCCTCCCGGTTACGAGCCTCGTCGTCCAGCCGCTGCTTCAGGTGCTGGATGTCCTCCTCGATGTGCTCCTGCTCCAGCTGCACCTGGGCTTTTTCACTGCTCAGCTGCAGCACCAGGCTGCGCAGGTCCCCGATCTCCCGCTCGTAGAGCTCACCGATGGCCGAGCGGCCGCTCTGGCTCTGCCTCAGTGCCAGCGCTTCGGCTTCCAGGTTTTTGTTCTGCAGCTCCAGCTGCCGCACCTTGTCGATGTAGCCGGCGAAGCGGTCGTTCAGCACCTGCAACATCTCCTTCTCGTTGCGGGACCTCATGTCTCCGTTGAAAGACTCTAGGCTATCGGTGGAGGAAATCAGGCTGTAGCCGCCCACGCCCCCGCGACGGTAGGAGGACGGCGCGGAGCTCCTGGACCAGGTCTGAGAGTGAAATCCGCTGGAAGCAACGGAGCCGGCCGACCTGTAAGCGCGGCGCTGGGGCTCAGCGAGCACCTTGCGATAGATGCTGCCGCCGTATAGGTTATCCAGTGTATAGCTCATCTTTCCGGTCAGGAGCACTGCGGCAAGTCGCGGAGCTGCTCCGCTTTTTATAGGGTGGCGAGGAGGAGGCAAACTCAGCAACTCAGCATCACCCAACTAAGAGCAACCTGTAACTCTTAAAGGAGCCCCGGCGCTCGAAATGTGTATCCCATCTTAAAATGAGCAAAATTAGGTTATTTATTCCGCTGTCGGCTGCATGTGTACGAGCTTTTAAAAATATGAAAACATCATTTTAATACTGATGCAGATCGTTTTTAAAACGAGTTTTCATATCTAGTATTATACATACTAATAAGTGGGAAAGCGACTTTTCCCCAGTAAAGTACAGCTTTAGCCTACTACATACTCAGCTAACCAGGCATAGCTTTTTGCAGAAAGACTATATGGTAAATTATAGATCATTACCTGATTTAGTTTATTGAAAATTTATAAAAACTTATGCCGTAAAATAAGGTATAAGCCAAATGTAGAATTCGGAATTATCCATTTATCTCATCTTCATCCTAAACTATGGCCGTACACCTGACATCATGTTAATGTTTCCTTCTCTGGCGACGTATGTTTGTTCGTGGTGATCACTATATTTATTGCTATCTACGAATAGCAGTAATAAACGATCCGAATAAGCCTACTTAACCTTTATGCTGGACATATATTTCCAGGTCAAAAGAACTATATTATTATTATATCTGTCAGTAAACAAGCCAGCATTAGTGTTAATGAGTACAGATTGCAGATGAATATATATTTAAATTTGTGAAGTTAGTGAAACGAATGTAGTAGGTATGTAGGACTTGCAAAATCCACGTTGTTTCAGTTAAATGTTCTAAAAAGAAAATACGACATTTAAGCTGCCACTTTAAAATATTTTGGTGCATTTCCTGGTATGCACAGAACACTTTTTGTTTATTGTCAAATGTTTTGTTTCAGAATGCTTAAATATTTAACTGCTTATTTAAAATGCTATAAAAAAAGTTTATCTGGTAGCAAAACTGTTGTTGAAGATATATAGTAATTATCTGTTGTTGGCCTTAAGGCATTACTCTGAAAATTGTTAGACTACATACATTACTGTAAATGCCGAGAAACGAGGCTGTTCTTGAATTCCTTTTGGTCCTGGCGAAGTTAGCTTTAAATTTTTTGTGCAGATTCATGGTGCATGTCTGTCTGCTCTGCTGCATCTTGCTGATGCATGAAATGGCTGTTGCAGGAGGGCTAGCTAGCAGATGCATTCTGTAGTCTCTGGAGACTAGTAACCAAAGAACAATCAGCCTTTCTAAAGCCAAATGCTCCTTTATGCAGTTTCATCATTTGCGTTGATCAGGGGAGTTTCTAGCAATTGAAAAGATCAGGGGCTAAATCAAGTTTACCTGGGGCTTAACTTTCTTCTTTTTTGAAGGAAGATTGGTATCAGGACTAAAATACTCGGGGTAGGCTTCAAAAACACTAACGACGCCTGTGGCTTTGATTACTACACCCTACACATGACAGTCACCCAGATATTTCCATGCGGAGCCCAGTCTACATAGATTTATGAATAGTACTTAGTGTTACCTGCTTGTTCGTTTTAGATTATGTGTTTTATATCTTGGTTCACAGTTACATTATGTACATGTAGTTGATTATTCGCCTATGAATAAATGTTTTATGAAGTACAATTAAGGCTATTTCGATTAAATAGGTCACCTGCTGTTTATGAACTAAGCCTCTTTATATATATCGTTCCATTTAGCAAAACTGGTTTGAAGTTTCAGTCTTTCAAATTAGATACCACTTATCAGTTCTGTCAGAATGCAAATTCCTTAATGTTGGTATTTATGAATGTATATGTATGTGCTACCATGTAAATATATTATTTATGCATAGACCACCACATGAGCAGTGCTTAAGTATTAAATTGGTTAAATATCACATTCCCCTGAGTACAGTTGTTCTGCATTGTAATGGATTATTCCCAAGCACCAGAGCTTGTCGATCAGACTGGGCTTGATTTTACAAGAGCTCAATTTACACATTGCAGGTCTTCTCAGGAGATATCAGCTAGCTTACTGTGTCTTAATTTATCCCATTAATTAATTTATTATTTGTGCCAAAATGACTTGTATACCTCCATATAATTTTTTTGATGCAGCTAGCTGTCATGTCCTGCCTGCCACATTCACCAATCCCTGCTGTCTCCTCCCTGGCATGGCCCAAACAAGCCACGCCTGTTACTCATTTCTCTTACCTCTCATTCCTGCCATTTCAGTTGCCTCTCATTTGCTCCTTTGTCAGTCTCGTATATAAGTACTTCTCAGTCCTGTATTCCCCAGTCCAGTCATTGACTTCATACCCCCATGTTGTCTATGCCCTGCCTTCCTCTGGTACTCCTGTTTTGATCCCTTGAAATCCAGTTTATTTCCAGTCTTTGTTCCTTTAAATCCATAAAACCACTTTTAGTTTTCCAACCATGCCTGCTCTTGCATCCTTCGTCCCACCCGACACGACAGAATGACTGAACTCCCGGACAACCCCAGCAGCCTGAGTTTCTGCCCCAGCTTTCACACCTCTCTGCATCCTGCTGACCAGATACCCCGAGTGCCTTGGTTTTGGGGGTCGAAGGGATTTTCTGAGCCACAGGAGGTGCCTTGGCTTCAAGTGAGGGACTTTTTTTCCTTCCTAGACACTACCCTGGAGCTGAGGACTAATCCCAGGGGTCTGGCGGATCCTCGAGTCTGAGGCCCTCTTCTGGTCAATGGAGGGGGTGCTTGTGAAACTATCCAAGCTGCGGATCCTCAAGAGGTGGTGAAGGTCTGGCGCATACTGGCTGAAGTGCAAGGAATCATCGAGGGTGATACCACTCAGCCTGCCATCTCATCACCACTTGAAGCCACTCAGCTTGCTGCTTCTCTGCGGTGTGAAGTCTCTCAGCCTGCTGGCTCTCCAATGCATGAGGTTCCTCCACCAGCTGACTCTACACTGTGTGAAGCCACTCGGCTTGCTGCAGATCTGCCTGCTGGCTCCTGGGCCCAACTCACCCGACTCCCTGGTTGCCATTAGACCGGGTTGGGCTGACTCTGATGATACCCAGCCAGAGGACTTGGAGTGGGACCCTCTGGGCTTTGCCCTAAGTCCCACCCCATGGGCCCCCGCCTCAGCCCAACATCTACATCAACCCGGTCTCAGTATGGTCAACGGTGTGGCTTGGGGACCAGAAGAGGGGCTAGCCGAGTCTCTGTCTCCAGGAGGGGGAAACGAGAGCATACTATTCGGGCCAGCTGCCTAGACCTATGTCTGACTGGTAAGGTCTGCTTGGACATCTCATCTGCTGCAGCCCTAAGGAGGGGAACTGCGATACCCTCCTGTTCCAGTCCTGCAATTCCCTTGGTGCCCTCTGGTCCTGCTGGCCCTCTGTGGCTCTCAGGCCCTGCATTCTGTGTGGGCTCCACCAGGATAGGATTGGAAAATTAGAGGTTTTAGAACCACTGGAATGTAGTGATCATAACATGGTTAAATTCGAGGTTAATTTTGGTGTATGAAGAGCAAAGTCCAAAACTAAAGTATACAGTGTGAGGAAGGCTAACTTTAATGGTATGAGACGGAAACTAGAAACTGTAAACTGGATGGAGTTAAATAGCAAAATGG
>JAODLD010000046.1:33188564-33201736 GCA_026781065.1 Mormyrops boulengeri | reverse complement strand
ACCCAACATCCTATTCGCCTTTTTTATTGCTTCCCCACACTGGCAAGAGTAGGACATGGAAGCATCAACATATACACTGAGGTCTTTCTCGTAATCAGCTACCTTTATTTCAGTGGAACCCATGAAATATCTGTACTTTATATTTCTACTCCCTGCATGAGGCAAGGACAGAGGCGAAGGCAGGCATGGGGAAAACGAAAGGGGGCTTTATTAACTGAAATTACAGGTTGGGGCAAAAGGAACATAGACCACAAAGGGTCAAAATAGGATAGGGAGGATTGGACACTGGGCCACAACATCAATAACTGGACTGGGGAGTTCAAGACAGGGAGGCACTATATACATCACTAACGAGGGAGCAGACGGGAGGCACCTGGGGTGATCCACACAAGGGCTGTAACGAGAGGCAAGATTAAACAAGTAACAGGTATGGCTCATTAGGGCCATACCTCTTACTTGTAGGGAGAAACCTGCAACTGATTTTAGTCAGATAAATTAAACACTCTTTTTGGTTTCCATAGTCCTTTTGATTCTTATTTGAGGGACCTGGCACAGCCAAACAGAGCTGATTTTAATTGCTTTGATTTGCTATATTTGGTTTCAAAATCTATTATGTATTGTAAATGATATGACCAGTGAACATTTATTTATATATCAATGTTAATAAAAATATAAAGTCATTGAAAGTTCATGCAGTCTAAGTATATGTTGGCTTAATGTCATGGTTGCAGGCCTCTGTGCTGTATTTGAGATGTTCTCTGTTATGGGTGATGGGGTCTTTGCTGTAACTGAAGAAATCCCTGCTGTGGTTGAGGAATTCTTTGTTGCGGTTGAGCGGTTCTGTGTTGTAGTTAAAGGGTTTTACACTGGTTTAAAGGAACTGTGTTGGGGATGATAAGCTCTGTACTGTGGTTGAAAGGCTCTGTGTTGTGGATGAAAATCCCTGAGCTGCAGTTGCAGCTCAGGGGTTTTGGTGTAATGGTGTCCTGTTAGCTGGGTGTACTGTTCCTTCTGTCTTTTAGAGAAAACAAATTTACACTTTCAGCTGTTCACTGTTACCTCATGCATGAGTAATCAAAAGGTGGCCAATACACGACTAATAAATGTACATTTAAATCGTTTGTTACATTTAATTTCACAGGGAGGGATTCACAGTATTGGAATTTTGCACAAAACACATACTGCAAGTATTAATATGCATATACATGTGGTATAAGAAACAACATTCAATGAAATAGTTTGTTGGGTGTGGCTTTGGTACAATTATACTTGAAGAACGTGGTTTTGACAGAAGTGCCTTGTGGAAAAAAATGATGCAGTTTATTCGTGCAGTGTTTCTGTTTGGGAAGAAGTAATCTGTTAAACTACTATGGTAGTCAGGGAACAAAAGACCCCTCACCATGCCATATACCATATAATTGCGTATACACGCTTCTCCTCTGACTGATATGCATTTTTAAGTATATTTAGGTGGGTACGCAGTATATCCATTTTTTCAGAGGTGGGTTTACGCCATATGCCTGCGTATAATCACCAGTACACCTTTGTGCTGCTTTGTCATTCTAAAGATGTGAGAGCTTCTGTTTCAGGAAACTATAGCGGTGAGATTATAATAAAAAATAGCTATATTAATGATGTACTTTCCCCACAAGATCATTTGTGCATGTTGAAATTGAGTGTGCTTATAAAAGTGCTATGGTTGCAGATTCAGTGTGGTTGGGTACTGCAGACCTACATTCAGCTGTGGCCTGCACCCAATCAGCCAGTATGACTATTTAGTGCATCATACACTACTACAATTATGACAAATTACTTTTCCAGCATTCAGGGAGGTGCCAAAATGTTACATTTGATTAAGATGTGTAAACTGCATAACCCCAAAGGGGACATTTAAGACACCAAGCTGCATTTGTTCAGTTACATTGTCTAATACAAGTCATAGAACGTTTTCCTGGAAGATCCCAATGGAAAAATAGTGGCTAACTGTTTATCGAGTGCACTACTTCATGCCAGCACATGCATTCTTTATCTAGACACTGTTGTAGGCAAAATGTCTGGGTCCAGATGATCTTAAGAAGAATTGATAACTATAAGGTATACAGAAGGAGTGTTGAAATACACAGTAGCTCTTTTGATCTCAACAATGGTGATTTAATAAGAAGCTGAAGTATGATAGGTACAGAATATGTTCAACCAACACCAGGGGAGCTTTAATGCATGGGTTTACTTAAAAAGGAACCTCAACTAGCCTTAATAAAACGTTAATCTTAGAGTTGCCACCCATCCTGTATTTTATGTGATCACAACCAGTTGGCATCAACACCACTGTGGAAAATTAGTGGGGTTGGGCTCTGACAAGCCTGGGGGCCTATGCCCATATTAATGCTCGCCTGACCATGCTAATGCGCCTCTGACCAACCCTACTGACATGGAATTACAAAGCTGATAGGGGTTACATACAATTGTAGGATGACATAAATGTATGCTTTGTTCACTCACAATTGGCTTTGTGGTTTGGACTTTCTTCTTACCACCTTCAGCTATGGAAGGAACTAACTTTGCTGGATGTATTGTGTTTGAAGGCTAGAGATGATTGCTCTAGTTGACGTGAGAACCTGTCAATATAGCTTACATCTTATTGTTAATCAGTTAGAATTTCACATTCACATAAATTCAAAAGTTAAAAAAGTAAATCTGCATATTTATTTTTTATGGAGATATTTCCAGTCATTTTGTATAACGGTTTAGGCAATGGCCTGTGTCACGTCCTGCCTGCCATGTCCACTTGAGTCTCCTTGTCTCCTTACTGATATTCATTTGTCTTACCTCTCGTTCCTAACCCTTGTGTTAATCACAATCAGCTGCCTCTCGTTAGCTCCCCTGTTAGTGTAGTATATAAGTGCTTCCCAGTCCTGTGTTCCCAAGTCCAGTAATTGACTTGTTCTCTTGAGATGCCTGTGCCCTTCCTTGCTCCAGTCCTCCCATTTTGATCCCTCACGATCTTATTTGTTTCTAGTTTATGTCTGTTGGTCTCAATAAACCCCCTTTTGTTTTTCCAAAATGCCTGCCCTCGAGTCCTTTGTCATTCATGTCATGACAGCCTGTCTGTTTGTTTTTCCGATCGATAAGTAGCATAATTTAATGGATTGCCATTAGAGTCTGCTTCAATGCCTGAGGTGGCAGGAACACCAGAGATCACAAACACTAAATCAGCCTCACTCCTGGCGATGCCTTCCAAAGCACAGAAGGAAGAATAGTCCCAGGGCACCTAGTCCCAGGAATCCTTAACCCATTGTGATGTGCTCACAACCAGCACCTGTCCCCTCCAATAAAGACATCAGGTCATGGGGCTTGCTGTGGTATAGCGTCCACGGTGAATATGGTGGCAGTCACTGATAGACACTGATAAATGTTCCTGACATTGCCTGAAATTACCATGTTATTTGATAGTTCTAACTCAGTTCAGTTTGTTTAAATAGGATTTTTAACAAGGAGTATTATCAGAAAGCACATTACAGAACGCCAGGCCTGAAGTCTCTCCCAAATACTGTTGTCCTCCCGTGCCTCTTCCACATCCTCTTCGCCCTCCTCTCCCCTGCCACACCAGGATGCATCCTGACATTTCCTCCTTTTCCCTGCCACACTAGCATACATCCGGACATCTCCTCTACTCCTTCCACTGCATCAGCATGCATCTGGACATCTTCTCCTCTCCTTGCCTCCCACATACCACACCAGCATGCATCCGGACATCTCCTCCTCTCCTTGCCTCCCACAATCCACACCAGCATGCATCCGGACATCGCCTCCTCTCCTTGCCTCCCATAATCCACACCAGCATGCATCTGGACATCTCCTCCTCTCCTTGCTTCCCACATATCACACCAGCATGCATCCGGGCATCTCCTCCTGTCCTTGCCTCCCACAATCCACACTAGCATGCATCCGGACATCTCCTCCTCTCCTTGCCTCCCACAATCCACACCAGCATGCATCCAGACAACTCTCCTCTTTTCAAGGTCCTGTTCTTACCTCTCTCTACCTACTGTACTTGCTGCATGCGCCATTCTGAACCACACTGTGCACTGGAACCCTTTCCTTTCACAGGTTTATACAATTGATTCTTTCTGATATAAATTATTAATTTTTCCATAATTAATTCAGTTTTTTGAAAGTCATCACACATTTCTCTTTATCAGTGTGCAGCTTGCACAACAGTTAATCTCTCATCAAAAGTACACTAAAACTACATAAACATGTACCTGTTTTCAACTAAGACACTGGTGTAAGTTCTCGCCCAGTGAGAGTGTGTTGCCGCTCTAAATGCAATAACCTAAAAACACTAACAATAGGTACCACTATAAGAGATATACATTTGTTTCTGAAGTACCTTGATGATTTTTGACAAGAATGGCATCTCATGATTGTATAGAATGTACTATGGCATATACTATGGGAATGAACCAAAAATGCTACAACATGCTTCAATATGCTTATTTTTGGCATAGTTTCCCATACAGTAATTTCAAAGTAAACAAAATGGATTTACAGTAATTATAGTACAGCAATATATAAATTACACATATAAATACACTATATATAGAATATCTACCAGCTAATAAAGATATAATGCTAATCAATCCAGCATTTGGCCAGAAGTTCCCATTCACATCTCACTTATGTCCTCGCTCACAATGGACTTGAAAAGGGTCTCTTGGTATGGCTGATCCATCCGTAGCAATCTTCTGGAGATCTATCCAGGCAAGTGTTCATTGCATCTAGGAGTGACATCTGATCATTTAGATGGTGAGCATAACCTTTCCTCCTCCCTGAGGAAGATTCCTCTAAGGGACTGAGGAATGGAGAGCAGGCCGAGAGGAAAAGTGACACCATGCTAGGATACACTCTCTGAATGCCACAGAGGGGCGAAATGCAATGCTGTCCCATACAATTACAAACGTTTGCATATTTTGCCTCACTTGCCCTACCTCCTTACCAGGCACAAGCCTTCCATAGAGGTCATGCAGTGAAGTGCTCTGTGTTGTATGGCCCAGTTTTGGGTTTATGTAACAATAATCTGTCAGAGGATGCCGACGCACACATTGTGATGTGGGCACTCCTCTCTCAGAGCATCCATCTCGGGTGCTTTTTGGCCACTGCCTCTCCCACAAAGATGAATATGTAGGCTGTTTGTCTACCTTCTGTGACTCTAACATACAGTAAATGCACAAAGTACACACAATCGTTTCCATTACAGACTTTTGCAAATGGTTACATGTATTTCCCAATCCCAAATTTAAAACTTTTCACACTCTTCTCTTTAAAAGCACATAATTTGGTACAGCAATTAATTTTACATCCAAAATACACTAACAAAACACTTCTTACATCAATCTCAAAATTAAATCATTCCACTATAGCATTCCACTAGCAAAGATCCCTTCCAACGAGAACACTTCGTCACTCACCACACAATGACCTAGATAAAAGAAACATTATATAGAATTACAAGATGTTCCATTGTATCTTTGAAGTATTTTTAGAAGTAGTTTTTAGAAGTATGCTGAGTCTTTTTTTGTTTACATAAACAGAAATGGAAATCTGACACAATATATATTGAATATAATGTATAGAATGTACAGTTACAGGAATAGATGCAGAAAAAGCTGCAATATGCTTCAGTATGCTTTGTTTTTTCCACTTTTGGCAAGGGATAGTTAGAAAGAACATGAGAATCTACCGTAATTCAAGAACTGTAACAAAGAAATGTGCATATATTTCTAAATATACCCATACACACTTAGAGTATGTGAAGGGAATGAAATGATCAGTAAACACGGCAATGCTAGTCAACCCTGCTGGCACTACATCATTCCATCTCTCACAATAATACCTACGAAAAAATAATTTGGTTTGCCTTCTTCTTCTTAGAAATCTTCTGCAAATATGTCCAGCATTCACTGCATCATAAATGGACAGGGCAGGAATTTATTTATTGTAAGAAATGTGAATATTTTAACCATACCCATTTAACAGGTTGGGAAACAAACATTTAATTACAGTAGATGAGGATTAATAAATGGTTTGGTGAACATGCTAGAAATTTGAGGAAGACAAGATGTTGTCTGTCCTTGTCTTTGAGTTATGGGCTATAATGAAGCTGTTGTATACATAGATAAAAGAGGATATCCAAACACAATAGGCATTAATTCACACCAGGATTTCAGTACAAACTGATGATATATTAGCCAGTTGGTTACAGAATCAAAGCAAATTTCTCTCAATCTCTGATTGTCATAGCTGGGTGTTGACTCCTTGGTACTTAATGCAACTGACTGGTTGCTGGTTGCTCTGCTTTCAAATTTATAAGGAGAATAACTTATCATCAGAGAAGGCTTTTGAGCAGAAGATTTGCAGAGTCAGGAAAATCTGAAATGTGCACAGGGGCTGAGTGAACACTGTGGGTTTATTGCATCTGTGCGTTTAATAAACCCTGAGAAATCTACCTTTTTGTAAGGCTCCATTGTTGACTTATGTGTACAGACACATGGTGTAAAGCAGGGTTCCCCAATTCCAGTCCTAGAGGGCCAGAATCCAACACAGCTTGCATTTCCCTGCTTAAATACATCTTAAACAGTCAATTACTAGGTTTACTAGATACGTCTGAGCAGGGAAATCTACAAAGTGTGTTGTAGACTGGCCCTCCAGCACTGGAATTGGGGAACCCTGGTGTACACCGACAAGATAGCTATCATCAAACTACCTCAGCTCTCCCTTGCAGCAAAACCAAAGTCTTTTCATGCAGGGTGGGGGTGCAGTCATACTATAGTCTCAGAGTATAGACTTGTCATCCATTGGCTCTCATATTTAACTCTGCCAGTCCTCAGGAAACTGGAAGAGAGCAGCAGTGGCAGTCACCTTGGACGGACATGGCTAGACTAGCATGTTGTACGGATGACTCAGCTTTATTTTAATTAGGCCTGTATTGCATTTCCTTTTGTTGGCATGGAACCAGTTTCAACTTAAAGAGTGGTGAGGCAGTTAAAAAAAGATTTGGCAATTGGATTATCTGTAAAAGGCCTGCAGAAGAGATTCCCTCTTTGAGGGAATTAAAATGGCCTTTGTTATATTTGGTTTTGACTTGGCCCGACACTAGAAAAATCTCTGTATTGCACTGCTGGAGTGAAGTCTCTGAACATTCACAGCACAGAAAAACAAATCTGACAGGGGTGGTGGGTGAATCCTGGTAGATATTGCCCGACAAAAGGCCCTCAACGGCAGGTTTGGAGGCCCCTGTAAAGTTCTGGGCCCCCTGAATCTGTCATCCATGACCCTTCTATGTCCCTGACCCCTAACATGATCGACCTGGGCTAGGACAATACTGTTTCATGCCACCTGTAAAAATTTAAGACAGAAGACCATCACCGTCCAGCATACCAAGGGGCCCTTAAGACTGGTCATCATCCAGAGACAGATACTGGAGGTTCAGATATCTCAATGTGCTAGAAAATTTCTATCAGTCCATTATGGCCAGCATGTTGTTCTAAGCTGTTGTCTGCTGGGGGAACAACACAGTTCAGGCAACATAATTAATTAGATTAGATTAGAACTGGATTAACTGTAGTTTGTGGTAGAGAAAACATTGCTAACAACGCTGAAATACATCAGTAATAAGCTTGTACATTGTTTGACCGTGGATCTATATCAATCGCGGGAAAATTTCTCTTTAATGTGCGCATATATTTTGTGGCCTTTTGCGCCGTCTCGCGGATACAAAGTGCAACTGTGAGTACATGCCAGTACAACTTTCCTGTACAGTTGCCTCTGTATGTACTGTGCAATTTTCACCTGTACTCACTATACTACAGAACAATCGACACTTAATTACAATATAGATAAAGAACACTGTAGCAAATCCTGTAATTCAGACAGTACGTATTGATATGCACCACACAACGGAGAAAAACTACAAACGCGACGCTTTTTGACGTAATGATGTAGTGTATAATCACTGTACGTCATCACGCATCGACATGACAAGATGGCGGCGTACTGAAATCCTCATGCTTTTATTTTAAACTGTTCTCTTTTTTGTTTTACTTTACTAACACGCTTTAAAATAATCGACAATGTCTAGATTAATAGTGAAGAATCTCCCGAACGCGGTTAGTATGTTTGTTACTTTTATAATAATTGTTTGGAGCTCATATCAGAACAGAAAAATGTCGTGTGCCAAAGATAGAAGTAATTTTATAATATTTTTATGTCCACATCGATGTTTTAACAGTGCTGTATAAACGGTTATAACTAAACAACGCGTGTTAATACCACTGGAGAACCCTTGGTCTGTTAAACTATTTGTGTCGCGCTACTTAATATGTATTGTAAATTTGTAATATGCAATTATTTACTCGGTCATATGTATTATGTGTCCGATAATAAGAGGATGGTTGACGACTGATCGAAACCAATTAATTGTGATTATATTGGCAGATGAAGGAGGAGCGGTTTCGTGGGATGTTCGCTGCCTTTGGTAGCCTGACCGATTGCTCTCTGAAGTTTACGAAAGAGGGAAAGTTCCGCAAGTTTGGATTTGTTGGCTTCAAATCAGAAGAGGAGGCAGAAAGGGCGCTTAAACACTTTAACAAGAGCTTTGTGGACACCTCCAGGGTGACGGTAGGAGAAAGACCCTGGCGAGACAATTCATTTGCCTCCATATACTATTAGATCATGATTCCGTCCACAAAATGAAATATCATAATTCTCCTTTCATTGGCTACCCTACTAAGTTGGAGATTGTTGCTTATTTTTCAGGTGGAATGGTGCAAGTCTTTTGGGGATCCTACCAAGGCTAGGGCTTGGAGCAAACACACCCACCCACCCCCAGCCAAGAACAAGGAGCATGAGGTGAAGGAGCTCAAGACTGGGCCCCTTATCTAGAGCACTTACAATTGACACATAGTGTGGTGTATATAAGAAGGATGTACACATACCCTACTAGAGGTTCTGAAAATAAAATGTGAACTGAGCTTCTTTTGCTTAAAATTGAGATCATGATACTCTAACAATTTTTTTTTTATTAAAATTGCAGTCATTAAACCTCAAATTTAAAAACAACAAAACATGACTGTGCCAAACATATGATTGATCCAGGACCAGCATTTCAACTTCTGACAACAGAAAGGAAATGCTCAATTGGCCATTCAATTAGGGTGACCAAAAGTGCCAGTGGGATACTTTTTTGGTACTATGGGGCAGGACTTGAAACGCTTTCTTTGTCCAATGGTTATGCTATAGCCTGCCTCTGAAACCCAATACAACCGGCGTATTGAAAACTCAGAAAACAATGATAAACAAGGTAAAATAATAATAGTAACTAATAATAATCAATAGCTTTAACTGCCATTTGATCGGAAGAATCAGAGCTCAGGATAGCGTAAAAAGAAATTAAGTATTTTGTATAATATATGAGGGTAGCACGATATTGGAAGTATTACAATGTGATTTTGTAATAAATAATGGGCTATTTATAAAACAAAAAAGGAATTCACCATAAATTTCTCAAAGACCTGTCTAGGAGTGATTTAAACTGCAAGGATGAAAATGATTATCTCGGAGAATGCATGCATTGCTCATGCAAAAGCAGTGTAGATAAACTTTATACTGAGTTTTAAACATATACTAGATAGTATTGAAAAGGAATAATAATTAAAATGACAAAACTTAATAATTTTTTTTCCTATTACAAAAGTAAAAATGTTTTAGTAAAACTCCTCCCTGCATTATAATGTCGGTATGCAGAATTGAAAGTAAGACAAAGCCTGATCTCAATCTAGCTGACTCGTGAAATAAGAATTCCACATACACAACATGCAATGTTGGTATTAATATCACACACCGGCCAGCCCTATAATATACTACAGCCATTTTTCGAATTCAGTACAAAATACCCCACCTTGCACTGTGATGTTATTCTGTGCCAGTACCGATTTTTAAGGCAATGGAAAACCAACACCTTGAAGTACTGTACTTTTGGTACCAGTGCCGCCCCTGGCCAAATTGGGGCCCTAAGCAGAATTTTATTTATTATAGTTAAAAATAAAACCACTAACAATCTTTTCCTTTTCCTGTGCACTCTTTCCTAACAACTTTTATACAACGTTCTTAGCAGTAAATTGATCTTCACAGCTGTTGATTTTATGTCTAGCTTGTAAATTGAAGAACAGTCATAGACTACTAAGCACTTGTAAGTCGCTCTGGAAAAGAGCGTCTGCTAAATGCGGAAAATGTAAAATGACTGTATCACAAAATGCGATTTAGGTTTACAAGCTTGCGGTGTCAGATTACTCGTCCCTTTTTTCTTTCTCTCCTGCCTTGGGCTGACTTAGTGCTCTATGCGCACCTCACGGCAGTGATGCGCATCCTTTGCGCATTTGCAGAGAATGCGTCCCCTTGCGGAAAATGGGCCCCCCATGTATCGTGGGGCCCTACGCACACCGCGTGTTCTGCGTGTAGGGAGGGGCGGCACTGTTTGGTACCTTCTTGAAGTGCCAAAAGTAAGGTACCTGGTATGGTGGGAAAGCGCCCTTTAAGGAGAATGCAGAATTCTGGAATGCTTGAGACTGGGGAAAAATAGGAGTGCTTGTTTTGATCCAGCTGATGTAATACAATGCAGAAGAACCACTGTAATTTAGAAATGACTGTGTTTTTGTTAGTTTTTTTTTTTTTTACAAATAATTGTGCAACCCTATATCCTACCATACACTGGGTGTTAGCTAGACATTGACATTGTTAAAACTTTGTGAGCAGGACATGCACAAAGGTATCTTATTGTGTGTGAGCAGGATTTCATACCATATCAGTGACTATGGTGAACTTAAAAGTACATTCTGCCACTTGGCAGAACTTTATTGAACTTTAGAAACTTCTCACATTTGTCCTCTCAGGAGAAACAAAAGAAGAAGAAAAAGAAAAAGCAAGAAATTGTAACCGTTGTTGGAGAGGTAGGTCATTTCTATTTCTAATGGTTAGGGACGCGCACTTGTAATTGAAAGATTGCAGGTTCGAATCCCCGACCAGCAAGGCACCACTGAGGTACCCTGAGCAAGGTACCGCCCCCAAGCACTGCTCCCCAGGTGCTGAATTAACTGCCCCCTGCTATGTCACATTGTGACATATAGGTTAAATGCAGACAACACATTTCATTGTTGTGCACTGTGCACTACTGTATGTGCTGTGGTGTGTCAGCAATGACAATTAATCACCAAATTCTAATTCTATTTATTCACTCTAAAGTGTTGCAAATAAAAAAAAATTGTATCAGAATACTAATTTGGGGTAAATTATGAATTTAAGCATGATATTTAATCACTGTAAGCTTTTATCTTTCCAGAAAGCAGCTGGAATTTAATAGTTTTTTCACCCTTTATATTAACAGTCTTTATTTGCTGCCTGATTTACATGATAGTTTTAACACAGCAGTAGAGTATTACACCTGTGTAACTCTGATGAATTTTCCCCAACACCCCTGTAGCTAGAGCAGGACCAGGGCTTTCAGGAGTTCCTTGCTGTACACCAGAATCGAGCCCAAGGCCCCACATGGGCTAATGACAGCCTACCAAAGCTGGCTGATTCCAGCACTGCAAGTGAGGAGAAGAAAAAGCCCAAAGCTACTAAAGATGACTACCTCAACTTTGATTCCAGTGAGTCTGAAGAGCTTAGCCAAGATGAAGACCAAGAGGATGAGGGGATTCAAAGTAAGTGTTATTAACACTTATAACTTTTGTGCCCAGATTGATGAAAAAAAAATAATAGCCCTTGAACTTTTCCACATTTTGTCACCTTACAACCACAACTTAAATGTAGTTTACTAGGATTTTATGTGGTAGACCAACACAAAGTAGCACATAATTGTGAAGTTGAAAGAAAATGATACATGGTTTTCAAAATTTCGCTGCAAATACAGCTGCAAGTCTTTTGGGTTATTGCCCATTCTTCTTTGGAAAATAGCTCAAGCTCAGTTAGTTTTGATGGAGAGCATCTGTGAACAGCAATTTTCAAGACTTGCCACAGATTCTCAATGGGATTTAGGTCTGGACTTTGACTGGGCCATTCTAACATGAATATGCGTTGATCTAAACCATTCCATTGTAGCTCTGGCTGTATGTTTAGGGTCGTTGTCCTGCTGGAAGGTGAACCTCCGCCCCAATCTCAAGTCTTTTGCAGCCTCTAAAAGGTTTTCATCCAGGATTGCCCTGTATTCAGCTCCATCCATCTTCCCATCAACTCTGACCAGCTTCCCTGTCCCTGCTGAAGAAAAGCATCCCCACAGCATGATGCTGCCACTACCATGTTTCACAGTGGGGATGGTGTCTTCAGGGTGATGTGCAGTGTTAGTTTTCCGCCACACATAGCGTTTTGCATTTAGGCCAAAAAGTTCAACTTTGGTCTCATCTGACCAGAGCACCTTCTTCTACATGTTTACTGTGTCCTCTACATGGCTTGTGGCAAACTGCAAATGGGACTTCTTATGGCTTTCTTTCAGATATGTCCTTCTTCTTGCCACTCTTCTATAAAGACCAGATTTGTGGAGTACACAACTAGTAGGTGTCCTATGGACAGATACTCCCACCTGAGCTGTGCATCTCCGCAGCTTCTTCAGAGTGACGATGGGCCTTTTGGCTGCTTCCCTGATTAGTGCTCTCCTTGCCGAGTCTGTCAGTTTAGGTGGACGGCTATGTCTTGGTAGGTTTGCAGTTGTGCCATACTCTTTCCATTTTTGGATGATGGATTCACCAGTGCTCTGTGTGATGTTGAAAGCTTGGGATTTTTTTTATAATGTAATCTTGCTTTAAACTTCTCCACAACTTTCATCAGCGGTCACTCGAAACAAGAATGACTGTCCTCTCTGTAGGGTTTTCTACTTGTGGATCTTTAGGTGGCTGTAGAGGCTAATCCGCGATCCACATATTTTGGTGCAGTGTGGGCAGGAGAAAGTAGAGATGGTGAGTAGCCTTTTTCTTTAGATCCTTTCGGATTTGTCGCTTTACTTCTGCGGCATGGCGGAGTTCAGTTTCGTGGTGTGCCGCACCTTCTTGAACTGCTTTCCTCCAGCAGTGTCTGTCCATAGCCAGATCCTCCCAGTTGCTCAAAGTTATGTTAAACTTTTTAAA
>JAODLD010000046.1:33146375-33160865 GCA_026781065.1 Mormyrops boulengeri | reverse complement strand
GACCAATCAGTGTTGCCTGCTGTTATGCCATGCCTATTTATAGAGTGTGACTATTAATAATCCCGACTACGTATCTGTACTGGATATCACCGGCACGCCACGCGCCTTGTAGGCGGAGCCTGCATGTCTGTTATAGCCGAACAAGACTACAGTTAAAAGCGGCCCTGGGGACCGAATTGTTTGTCCGTTATAAGTGAAATTCCGTTATATGCGAGTCCACTATATCCGATGCTTTTTCTGCATGTTCGTAAAGGCACACGGCCGGACCAGCAGACCTCGTCCTTTATAGACGATATTCCGTTATAAGCGAGTCCACTATAACGGGATTATATTATAACAGTATTTTATTTATCTTTATTAACCTTAACAGCCACATTGTAGGGTGATGAACTGTATGTGATCAAATTATGAGACAAATGACACCGAAACAGAAACAACATTGCTTAGCGACAGCTAAGAGAATGAGGATCACTCTGTCTTTTGTTATTACTCTATTTGATCTTTGATATTATTGCCACTTCTCAAAAACATTATGTGAATAAAAATTTGCACCTGAAAATCTTCCCTGTGATGGGCCCCAAAACAACCCAAATTTGGAACTGCACAAGACAGGGCAGCAGAGGGTGAAAATGAAGGCTGCCTCTGAATTCTGGTGAACATAACTGCCATATAAATGTGTTCTGTGAACCTTTGTGCAAACTTCCCAGAAGCATTGTACAGAACAGCAATTCTCAAACTATGGGGCACAGGATGGTTTTCTGAATATTATTTAATATTCTATAATAACGTTTATATTGTTTTTTTCATTGCCAGTTTCCCTACTCGACAAACTTTATCCATAGCGGTCTGGCAGATGGTCAGCAAAATTCATTGTGGGGAACTTGGCAAAGTGGCACATAAAAGAAGGCAGAGATCTGGTGAATCTGATTACATTAAGACTAGTCACACTAGTGACTCTGCTCCAGGGGTGCCAGATAAATAGTGTGACCCTGCAGTCAGACCCCAAGCTTTGCTCTCAGCTGTGTGCGTGTGCGTGTGCGTGTGCGTGTGTGTGTGTGTGTGTGTGTGTGTGTGTGTGTGTGTGTTGACATTGTGGGGACCATTTTTTGGTCCACACAAAGGAAACTCAATTTAATGACAATCTGTGACTGCAGTCAAAAAACTAAAAAATGCCAAAAGGTCTTGTATTTTGTTTGGTTACTTATGGTTAAGGTTAGGCCTGGGTAGGGATTAAGGTTGTCATTATTGTTAGGATTAGGGCTTTGCCCATAGAAATGAATGGAAGGTCCCCACAAAGATATAAGTACAGGTCTGTGTGTGTGTGAATATACATTATATGGACAAAGGTATTAACACAAACATCTTAATCATTGAATTCTGGTGTTTCAGACCCATTGCCACAGTTATGTAAAATGAAGCACCTAGTCAGGTTTACAAATTTTGTGAAAGAATGGGTCATCCTGAGGAGCTCAGTGAATTTAAGTGTGGTGCTATCATAGGATGCCAACTTTGCAATAAGTCAGTTTGTGAAATTTCTTCCCTGCTATACATTCCATGGTCAACTGTAAGTGGTATTTTTGCTAAGTGGAAGCATTTAGGAACTACAGAAGCTCGGCCATGAAGTGTGTCTACATAAAGTAACAGAGAGGGGTCGGTGAGTGGTGAGGCGCATAGTGCATAAAAGTCACTAATGCTCTGTTGATTCAATAACTGCAGAGTTCCAAACTTTTAACTCTGGCATTAACCCCAGCACAAAAACTGAGTGCTGGGAGCTTCGTGGAATGGGCTTCCATGGCCAAACAACTGCATGCAAGCCTCACATCACCAAGCATAATGCCAAGTGTTGAATGGAGTGGTGTAAAGCACTCCAGCACTGGACTCTGGAGCAGAGAAAATGTGTTCTGTGGAGTGACGAGTCATGCGTCTCTGTCTGATTTGTGAGTCTGGGTTTGACAGATGTCAGGAGAATATTACCTGTATGACTGCTTTGTGCCATCTGTAAAGTTTGGTAGTCGAGGGATAATGGTATGGCTTGTTTTTCAGGAGTTGGGCTGGGCCATTTAGTTCCAGTGAATGAAACTCATTTTGGACAATTCTATGCTTCCAACTTTGCGGGGGTAGTTTGGGGAAGGCCCTTTTCTGTTTCAGCATGATTATGCCCCAGTGCACAATGCAAGGTCCATAAAAACATGATTGTGTGAGTTTGGTGTGGAAGAACTTGTCTGGCCCACAGAGATCCCTGACTTCAACCCCATCAAACACCATTGGGATGAACTAAAACGGAGATTGAGTCAGGCCTTCACGTCCAACATCAGTGCTTGACCTCACAAATGTTCTTCTGGATGAATAGGCAAAAATCCCCACAGACACACTCCAAAATCTTGTGGAAAGCCTTCTCAGAAGAGTGGCAGTTATTACAGCTGCAAAGGGGGAGGCCAACTCTGTACTGATGCCTATCGATTTAGAATGGGATGTTGTAAAAGTTCCTGTAGGTAATGGTCAGGTGTACCAGTACTTTGTGTATATGTATATATTAGTGTGTGTGTGTGTGTGTGCGCGTGTGTGTGATAAGGAGAGTGATTAACCAGGTTTAACCATTTGAAATGTGAGTTCAGCCATCAGGCAAGGTAAACTCACTTGTTCGCCAGTGTTCCTTGTCTATTTGTGGGCAGCAAATGTTATTCTCATGGAGAGGTGGCATGTAGCCTCGCTTATTTCTTAAAATAAAACTGGCAACTATAGTGAGGATGAGTAGTTTGATCAACAAAGGCGTGCGTCTCCAGTTAGCCAGACACAATGACACAGTGAGGGTGACATTTTGAAAAGGCTGATTAATGCGATTTAATTCTGCTTTTGCACTACCATGATGTTCTGGCTTTTGTTGTGTGTTCATGTTGCCATGTAAGGTACAGCAAAACAGTAATGTAAAGTTGTGTTATTAAAATGAAAGGCAAGTTAATTAAAAAATAAAAATAAATTGAATGACACTTTTGTGCATTATATGCAAACATGTAATGGTAACTAAATGACCACAAAGTGTAGGTTTTGTCCATTAAAAATGTTTAGGAAAAAGAGGCATATTTTGAATTATTATATAGATGTATGGCTCAGAGATATACGGATATATTGCTTTTTACCATGCACACTATTGAGTTAGATGACCATAATGCCCCAAAAAAGTTTCAAATAATTCCTTGGCAGAAAGTAGGCAACCAAATTGTGCTGGGAGACATACATCATTACAGAAATTTCAGCAAATAAATGTACTACCATAAAACCCATTGTATTACTTCACTTCACTCCAGTCTTTGTCTTTGCTGTCATATTTTCTTTATGCAAGAACAAAAGGTTTTATTTAATTAAATTGAAAATTAATTTGAAAGCTCGAAATAGCAAACAGGGATTTCATGAGCTCACGTTAGCATTTCCTTGTGAAAATTAACCTAAATTGTGCACATATCTGTTATCTATAGTTCTTACTATTATGTCACGGAAAATGTTGGTCATAGTGCAAATGAGAAATAAATATAAATAGGCACATATTAATAAAATAAATGACATTTTAAAATAAAGAAATATAGGTAACCATCTAATTGGTGTGGAAATATTCTGCACATTGGCTTGTAAGTGGAATGTGCAATTAATGAATAGGTGTAGTTTCAGAATTGCATGACTCAACCAAGAATCTGAACATTCAGGTAAACACATTTATTGCTTTTCATATTTCCAGTTGACCCATCCAGTACATCTAGAACTTGTAGAACGGAGTAATGATGAGACGGGTGGAGAAAGTGACAGGGCTGTCCCGGGATTGCTGTCATTCCAACAGTCCCCCTTTCTAGCTATCTTCTTAGGTTCCTGCTTTGTTTGGAAAATGTTGTGTAGCTCTTGCTCCAATACTACTTATACTTTACCTGGACATTCACTGGAAGCTCAACCTAGTTGCACTTATGCCTAGTTGACTCCATGACAGCTATATGTTTGTGATGTCTTATTTGCCTCACTTGTATGTTGCTTTGGAGAAAAGCATCTATAAAGTATGTTTAAATTTAAATCTGTATGAATTATTCATTTATATCATTTTTATTCTGCCTGCATCACTGCTTTCTCTAGACGTGCCGAAGAAGATGAAGAAGTCTGAGGTGATGACTGGGGTGCTGGAAAGCCTAGAGGGAGAGGAGGAGGCCAGTGAATGAGGGCCCCGGAGATTTGACACCTCTGGGTGGCTGGGGTCTCAAACTGCTCTGCGAGCAACACAAGGCTGGTACGTTGCACTCTGATGGGTGACTGAAGAACACAGATTGGTGTTTTCTTCAGTCTACAGAGAGCATGCATGGGGGAAGGGGGAATCTCCACTAAGTGACAGAGTGGTTTGTCATCGAAACTGTTATATCTGAACCTGTTTAAAAAAGATCTGATGCAATTGGGATGAAGATGCACACACACTTCCTCATCCAGGAACCTGTTCTTTCTTCAGAGTCTTTTTTTGTTATTCAACAGTTTCTCAATATATTTTTGCTAATTTTTGGAGTCATGGTCTGTATTCAGGAAAACAGATGGTCCTCTGATTAAAAGGGCATTGGGGTAACAATTGTCCTCCACTCATGATACTTTCTGTTGCTTTACTGTTTTACTTTTTTGCAATATAATATGCACCATAAAAATATGAAGCCCGTCATCAATCACTGCTGCAGTAAGCTTGGTGAAACAAAACAAAAATGTGTTTTGGAAATTTAATCTTATTTAAGATGATTAAGTGTTGGAATAAGTAGTTGCTTATTCCATGTGTACATTAATAAAGTGTGACAAGTCAGCTGTAAGATTGTGCTCTAGTTACAAATGGAAATTTTTGTAGTCCCTTGTTTGTACTCTACAGTGTTGTTCATCATTGTTTTCATGCTATAACATGGGAACTCTGTACTTCAACAACAGAACAACACGATACGGCCATTGTGTATTGTCAAAATGTACTTTTTTTTACAAATAAGTTTGGCATGATTTTACTTTTTCAATTTTAATAAAAGTTTGTTGTAGCAATTTTTCCGAAACACTTAAAACATTTCCGAAACGATATGTCGTTCTCTCAATGCTAAGCACAAACCCAAAATTACATAATGGTTCACACAAACCCCACAATTCAGAACAAAATGAGATACCTTACACACTTCAACTTCCATCTAAATCACAGTGTCCCTTCAGATGGCACATACCATGCAACGAATCTATGGGCATCACATAGTACCTCTTACACAATGAAAAGATTGGTTGAGAACACCACAATAAAAAGTTCATACTGCAATATATCCAAACTTCTGCTTTGTGCAAAGTTTCTGTTTTGCAGTGTTTACTGTACTTGGAGCATTGTGAAACCATGCAATTCACAACAGTGCAAGTACAGTAAAACTCATTTGGACCATCTTATTTCCCAACTCCATACAGCAGAAAAAGCAATGTTATGGGTGAAAGCACTGTGACATGAGGAAGATTCAAGAGGCTTATTCGTCACGTACACAGTTGTACACATACAACATGTAGTGGAATGTAACCCTGGTCACTCCAAGCAGCTGTGCATGATACCAAAATATAGAGAAAAAAAAGAAAAATAATAATATAAGATAAAATATATATATATATATATATATATAGAGCCAGTAACCAGTAAGCTGATGTCTTCAGTAACATGTCTCTACAAGCTCCCTGGCTCTTTCACTCGTGGGTGTCGATCATAGACCTTCAACTCTGATGCTGAGGAATGAGGTCTAGGGTGATACAGGTTGGTGAACCACTCATACACACAAGACAACACAGTGAAAACTGACGTATATGACAGTGTGGTGTGAATGCTCTTTCTGCCCTGGTTCCCTCTGCTCCTGTTGTAAAATTTCCCAAAAGTGATTGGGGAAGTCCTGTAGTTGGGTAGTGTTGAGTGGGCCCAGGTTTGGCAGCAGGATATTCTTTTCACAATGGCCCAGCGGCCAATGATTGTCTGCACTCATCTTCTCTTAGTGAGGCTGAGTCCTGCCAGGTCAGCAAACACAAATTCATGCAGGGTGTCTATAACTTCAAGTTATAGACACATATTATACATTACTACGTATGCTAAACACATATTGCATATACTGATGGCTACAGTATACAGTATTGTGAAACATATCATACATGATGCTATATATACTGCTAAAATTACACATCCAACCATACTGTATATTCTCTACCATTCATCCAGATTGCAGGGGCAGCAGTCTCCCCAGCCACCTCCTTCAGCTCTTCTCTGTAAGGTATATACCAAAGCATTCCAAGGCCAGCTGAAAGAGAGATTATCTCTCCCAACATGTCCTGCCCCAGAATCTCCTCCCAGTTGGACATACAGGAAGCATTTTCACAGGGAGGCATCCTGGTGACATCCTTGACAGTCACCTGAACCGACTCAGCTGGTTCCATTCGATGTGGAAGAGCAGCAGCTCTACTTTGAGCCTTTCCTGAATGAGTTCCTCACCTTATGTCTAAGACTGAGCCCAGATTCTCTGCAAAGGAAATTCATTTCTGCCGCTTGTATTTATGATCTTATTCTTTTGGTCAGTAGCCAAAGCTCATGACCATAGGTGAGAATTGGAGCTTAGATCAACCAGTAAATCAATAGCTTCACCTCAGCTCTCTCTTCACCACAACAGAGCAGTACCGTATCAATATAACTGCTGATACAGCACTAATCAGCCTGTCTCCATTCTTCCCTCACTTATTAACAAGACCCCAAGATAGATAAAGCCCTCCTCATGAGGTGGCAACTCACCCCCAACTTGGAGGGGCAATCCACCATTTTCTGGTTGTGAGTCACAGCCTCAGGCTTGGAGATGCTGATCCTCATACTGGCCTCTTCACACTCAACTACTGGAGGTCGCTGCTTGGCAAAGCTAACAGGACCACATCTACAGAAAGCAAATCCTGAGGTCACCAAGCTGGACTAAAAATTCTGTCCATAATTATTATGAACAAAATCGATAAAGAGTTCAACCCGCATGTTTCATTCAGGCTGAGCCCGCGATGAGCTCCACTTCCAGGATGGGGCCTTGTTCTGGGCAAGGTTTCTGGTTCCTTGTTTTTATTCTTCTTGAGGGCCATTGAATTTGCACTTAATCTAGCTTACCTAGGACCTATTTGCCTTGGGAGACCCTACTAGGGCATCTCTTATGATCATTGGGACACACAAACCCCTCCACCAGGGTATGGTAGCAATTCGTGGATGGGTGCTGAAATTGCATTGTTCATGCAGTGATCTTTTATTCTTTCAGCATTTCTTTCATAAGGAACATGGTAGATTGGTGTCATTCACATCCTGTTGTGTTACAGGGTGCAGTCCATGGTTTTGATGCTGATTTGGTCAATCCTTGGAAAAATGTGATGATCTCCAATTATTCTAATTTGGAATTCACTCAGTTGAATGGCATGTTCAAAATTGCAGATTCTTGCTCTTCTTCCATGGTCTGCCTGTGTTGTAATATCTCTCAGGTCTAAAACAGTAGAAATAGAATAAAGTAATGCTGAGTTACAGTCACCCATTTTACAAACTAGGGCTACAAGTCCCAATGGAATGTGATACGGTATTCAGCAACGTTTTCTCAGCTCCACACTATTCAGGTACAAAAAAGTTATTATTTCACATGCTGTAGATCCTGTTTACAGATTCTACTCAAATCTACCATGGCCCTGAGCACACCTACTCAGTGTTATCAGCAAGTGATACAGTACAAACAGTTCTGGCTGACAGGTGTGTGTGTGCATGGTTTGATCAATCTAGGAAAAGTGCTGTGGAGGCAAATTGATTTTTCTTTCCCATTGTTCATTTGGTCTTAGTAATGCCACAAGTCATTTAAAAACTGATAAAAATATATAGTTGAGTATGTAGTGTGATTTTGTTTCCAAGTGAATTGTTAAGGGATTGGCCCATCTGATTTTCTGATTAGTGCTCTCCTTGCCTGGCCTGTCAGTTTAGGTGGACGGCCATGTCTTGGTAGGTTTGCAGTTGTGCCATACTCTTTCCATTTTTGGATGATGGACTGACCAGTGCGCTGTGTGATGTTGAAAGCTTGGGATTTTTTTTATAACGTAATCTTGCTTTAAACTTCTCCACAACTTTATCCCTGACCTGTCTGGTGTGTTCCTTGGTCTTCATGATGCTGTTTGTTCACTATTGTTCTCTAACAAACCTCTGCAGCCTTCACTGAACAGCTGTATTTATACTGAGAGTGAATTGCATACAGGTGGATTCTATTTACTAATTAGGTGACTTCTGAAGGCAATTGATTGCACTGGATTTTATTTAGGGGTATCAGAATAGAGGGGGCTGAATACAAATGCATATGCCACACATTTCAGAAAAAATTAAATCATGTATCATTTTCTTTCCACTTCACAATTATGCGCTACTTTGTGTTGGTCTATCACATAAAATCCTAATAAAGCACATTTAAGTTTGTGGTTGAAACATGACAAAATGTGGAAAAGTTCAAGGGGAATGAATAGTCTTTTCAAGGCGACTGTACAGTATGTTCTCTTAGTGTCTCTTAGACTTGTATGTGGTTTGAGTTGCAGTTCTGTCGACTTGAGATAACTATACTGAGTGGTCGTGCTTTGTGAACAAGCAGATGGTGCAACCTATGCTTAAGGAAGAGGATTTTTCCTCAAATGGTGCAACAAATCTGCAACCATTTGGAGAAATGTGTCTTTGAGGTAAAGGTTTGGGATTTCATTTTCTGTGGAAAGGTTCAATTTTAGTGTGCAAGCAACCAAAAAAAAATTAGAAAAGAATGGAAAAACAAATGAAATGCAGCTTTATTTTCTGAGGTTAAAACAAGTTTTACTTTTGGATGTAGGTTTAGATAAGTGGTAAATTTTAAGAAGCATTTATTGAAAATCACACCCTGTTTTTTCCTTTATTATTACAACTTCATATATTTTTCCTTTTGTAACACCGGAGTGCTCCTTATTGTGGTTTTGGGGATTAACCAGGAAAGAACTATTTGGTCATTCTACTGTGTAGTGCATAGAGCAAATTATCCAAATGCTGTCGTATGATGTGAATATCAGAGATGCAATCCCAGAAACACCATGGGGCTAATTAAACGGTGTTCATAAAAAGTTCAAAAAATATCTATCTTTCTATAAAAAGCAAAATGATTTGAATGAATGGGAAAGCCTGGGATATCCTGTGTGTTCCCATTCCTCAGCTTTGTACACTAGTTGTCAGGAACTCGGGGGTTTCTGTCAAGGAACACAGTCAATCAGAATAATCAACATCGGGGAATCATGAAAACACAGACATTGACTCCACAGGGAACAGAATAGGATCAGGTACTTAAATACAGGTGAGAACAATCAACAAGGGCTAGTACAAGAAAACAGGCAACAGGAGGAACTAATAATAAACACAGAAACCAGAGAACTTAATAAATACCAAAAAATAGGAAACATTAAGTGGGAATAAAAGACTAGGGACAGAGCACAAGGATAATTAAACTGAATTAAAGGAACAAAACAGAAAGCAAGCAGGGGGAAAACCAAGGACAAGAAATCTAAATATGACATCAAATGTGGCTGGGTTTGAACTCACACCTATAGGGTTTAGAATCAGAATCATCAGAATCAGAATTACTTTATTAATTACTTTATTCATTTATAGGTGTACACTCAGCCCATAGAGCCATGCAGCAGTCTGCAGAGCTGGGGAAACACACTAAGGACTTGGACAACAGGGAGGAGAGGATGGCCAAATTGGGGGGGGGATTCACCAAAGGCTGGGACAGACGGGTGCTGACCCTGACACTGGTGGCCAAAATTGTGCAGACACCTAGCATTTTTGGCATTACGATTTAAAAATGAATATTGGTGGTAATGTATACATAACCAATCAAAGAATGTTTACAAATACCATACATTGTATAATTAAATAAGTAACTGGAGTAACCAGAATATGGTTCTGCAATAGCTGGAGTTACTGGAATGAAGTTCTGTGATTTCTAAGAATTGGAAGTGTTTCCACAATTTTGGCCAGTAGTGTCGTTTATTAAGTCTCAGACTTCCCGAGTATCCAGAGATTCAAGTTTTCCAGTTAGGTTCTGGCATGAAATGTGTGTTTTGTCTTAATAAGACAGACCAAACTGAAAAAATCTCTCACCTCAAATACGTTCAACTATATGGTAAAAACATCTATGCTACTTGCCATTCTGCTTCTTGTCTACGCGTAGCTGGCAAACTAGATATACTTTGTAGGAATAAATTTAAATACATTTAAGTTGTTAAACCCACAGTTAACTTCACGTACCTCTAAATGTAATTCTGTGTTTGTTCATGTGTACATGGATGTAATAAATCAGATTGATGAGGTTGATTCCTCACACATTCCATAGAATGACATGTTACTTGATTACCTGGCCAATTAAACTATGGCATTACTAACATGTGATCTGCTATGGCATGCATTATAAAATATTTTACTGTGATTTTTTTAATAGGCCTTACATTCTTTTTGCAGTACATTGGTCGCGTAAGTTTCAAGATTTTTATATATACTACAGAATCCACTAGCCTGGTGCTTCCAGGCAAGATATGCAAATGAGCAAACAGGTGTAGTAATAAAATGTAATGTAATTTGGTGTTTGGGAAACTATGGTTTAGTTTCCTGTTTATTGTTTATAATTAATTTTGGGTGTAATCATAGCTGTGCCTGTACTGATTTCTGAAACCTGAATAATGATGACCGAGATGACAGATGCTAGTAAAGCTGTATTAACCCTCTGGGCTGTGCAGGAGAAGGTAATCTACCTCTCAGCATCTGGCTGCCGCAGTAAGGATCGGGGGGCTTGTCAATTGCACTTTAAATCATCAATTAATTAATTTCACTAAGAGTTGATTGAGCTCTGTTGCTCATCTAATATAATAGATTGGAGGACATAATTACCACGCAAATTGTTGTATGCACACTCCCTAGATGAGTATTTATTGCAAAGTTAAGGCATTAGATAGTTGTTGAACACAAGTTAGGAGAGTTTGCATTCAAAGTTTCAGTTGAATGCCATCACCTGCCTGTCCACTGTGGAACCAAGCCGCTAAAATGTAAACTGAAAAACATGTTTAGCGAGAAGCGCTTCATTCAATGAGCTTCTAATTAGGGTTAGTTGATAAACAAAGCAGAGCACTGGGGGTTTAATTGTCTGCCAATTAAAAGACATTTTGAACATTGTTCAGTGTAATACTTCATTAAATAAAATGTTCTGTGGGTATGTATTATTCAGGTGGCAATAAAAATCAGTTCTTTTTTTTCTCTATTAAATTTACAGGAATTGCATAAGAGTTTTTGATTACTTTAATGTATCAAGCTTAAAAATATACATAAGGTGTATTTCTGGATTTTGAAAGACGTGCTGAGTTATGCAAGGCAAACCTGTTTTCACAAGTATCTTTTTCAAAGTGTCATTCACCTTTCTTGTGTCCTCTGTACGATTTACTTCTCTGAAGTTTCACCTTTTCCATCATAGACCTGTCAAATCATTATTATGCAGTTATTTTAGTTAAGCATGGAATTCTTAACCAGAGTGATGAATAGTGTGTAATTAGACCCATTAATTAAGTCTGATAATTTACCGGGTAGATTCAGGTTATTCTTCTAGCTTGAGCATACAGCATCCTCCTGGGGCTTGAACTTAAAACCTTCAGATTAGACTATGCTAGCTGCCGCTCTCTTTAAGTGTCTGTGGTGGCCTCTCAGCTTTCCCCAGATGTTGAGATGTAAACATTCAGGAAGCATTTTGTTTGGGGGCCGGGCAAACCCCTCTGCTCCTGGCACTGCCGAGGTTGCTTTCTGGTGTTGTGGCATATCATCTTGCGGTGCCTGGAGACACGTCTGTTTACTGAAGCCTGGAGACAATGGTCCTCCCGAAATAGAACTGTGTACACATACACCCCATCTCCCCCCTCCCCACCCCTAACACACACTGCCATGCTGTTTTTGTCAGTCTGAAAAGGAGGACAGCAGGAAAACATGGCCATTCTTGCCCAGGGAAATTAAAAGCTGGAGGCTCTGCCAGGAATTTGTTAGTGTGATTTCACACGGTGTCCCTGCTGGCTCCAGTCAGGCCCCCAGTCCCACCCCAGCACAGCATCTGCGTGTAACAGCCTCACACTGAGCAGAGCTTCAGGTCACACAGGTGCTGCAGTGCTGTTACACATCTCTCCCATATGAAGGATTTTATACTTGCAGGTGTATTCAGGTAATTTTTTTCTTGGTTCATTGTACATTTTGTCAAAGGCAAGATCATTTCACCTTTGCAAGATTTCATGTTCAAGCTGGTGCAGGGCATTGTCAGTTGTTTGGACAAGAGGGCAGAGCTGAAGGTGGTGTAGCAGAGGGCGCTGTATGTCTGTGTGGGAATGTGAGTATATACACTTGGGGACAAATTTAGCGGGAGGAATGGGCAGAGCTGAAGGTGGTGTAGCAGAGGGCGCTGTATGTCTGTGTGGGAATGTGAGTGTATACACCTGGGGACAAATTTAGCGGGAGGAATGGGCAGAGCTGAAGGTGGTGTAGCAGAGGGCGCTGTATGTCTGTGTGGGAATGTGAGTGTATACACCTGGGGACAAATTTAGCGGGAGGAATGGGCAGAGCTGAAGGTGGTGTAGCAGAAGTCGTGTGTCGTGTGTTGTATGTCTGTGTGGGAATGTGAGGTGTGGTGAGGTCTGTGGTGCTCATGGACAGCCATGGTGAGTTCCAGCTGAGAGAAGTCTGAGAAAGGAAAAATCTTGAACTGCCAACAGGGTATTGGGCGGCCAAGACTCATTAATGTGGAATGTGTACAGAGTCTATTCTGCATGGTATGAACTAACAAAAGTTCACATATAGCACTGGACTTTGGCAAAATGGAAAAAGGTCGCCTGGTCTGATGAATCCCATTTTCTGTCACATCATCGGGATGGCTGGGTACATGTTAAGCATGTGCTGGACTGACAAATCTGAACCACAGCTATGTAGCGCCATATCCAACAGGACTCAAATAATTGTGTGTCATGACACATTTCCCCCACAACCATCATTAAAATTATCTGCATCTGTGTCACACTAGCCGTTCCATTGGTTGGTACCACAGGGGACAGCCATCATACACATCCCGCATAGAGTCCCCTGTTTGCAGTTCATGGTTTTTCCCTCCTCAGCCCTCTCTTAGCAGCTACTCAGTACGGCTGACCATAAACCTTGCCGTTTTGGAAAGGCCTTCACCCAGTTGTCTGGCCAAAATGATTTAGCCCTTAACAAAGTCATTCAGATCTTAATCTCTGCCTGTTCCTTCTGCATTCAATATGTGAACTACAAATAATGAATGTTAGTTTACCATCCAATATATCCCAGACCTTGACATGCACTGTTTTTACAAGATAGTCAAGTGAGCATGAGCATGATACACATGGGCATGAGCATGATATTTTAGCTCATTGGTATATATGGGTGATGTTTAATTTTAGTTCATCATTTATTTCAAAGTTAAAAATTTCATTGTTTATTTCATTTTATTTATTTTATATTTCATGAATAGTTTTCGCTTTTTTTTGTTGAGTGTCACAGCAAATGCCTGGATTTCTTTGATAAACACATATAAGACTTTTGCTCTGTTTAAGATTTTCCATATTGATATTTTATTGTGGTGTCTGTGTGTCCTTTGGCACGACCATATGAAGCAATGGGTTTGTAGACAATGTCATGGCATCTCTGCCATCTGCGGTGTACTTCTGTTGTTGTATTTCAGTGTTTAGCTGTTACCTTGACTCACATTACTTGGAAACAATTTCTGACCCATTTATCCCATTGTGCTTCAGATGATCTAGATGCTGTCTGCACTATTCAACCTATGAACACATTCAGCGGACTTTATGCTCAATGGCATGTGAAAAACATTTCAAACAGAAGATGAATGATATTTTTATTTTTAATATTATTTTAGTTTTTTATGGCTTTGTTTGTTTAGCATTTTCAGCCAGAGCTGAAGGTGGCTCTTTGCCAGTGGGTATCCAGAATATTCTGCTTCTGACCATAGTTTTGCCACACATATTCATCACTTGACCTGCCTGCTCCCTTGAATCATTTTCTTTTGGGGACCATAAACATGCTGTTTGAAGTGTTTTCTGAATGATGTCCCTGGAAGATGCATGTGTCCGCGGCCTTGGGGATGTGTGCCAATGTATGTCGCCATGCTGCTGGGTCCTGTCGCCTCAGCAGGAGCATGGCTGGGCCATTGTTCCTCCAGAGAGATACACAGACAATGCCTGTCCGGGCCGCTCCCCGACGCCAGCGAGCTGAGTGCTCCTGGCTTCATTAGGGGGAGGTGTGAGGTGGCACAGTGCCCCATGGTGAGTTCCGCGGGTGTGACCACGTGGGTGGCTGGGGCGGCAGTTCTGGTGGGGGGGGGGGTGGTGATAGGGAGCAGAGCTGTGTAGCACCACAGGGGC
>JAODLD010000046.1:33086913-33103482 GCA_026781065.1 Mormyrops boulengeri | reverse complement strand
CCCCTATTAACCCATGAGACCCCCCTAAAGCCTCCAAACCAAATTTTTAAGGGGGTCTCAAGATCGGTGTTGCGCAACAACTGGGAGATGGGGACCCCCCCCCCCCCCGAAAATTGACGGGTATTTTGCACACTGGTTATAGACCTGGTCATAAATCATCATATGCCAATCACTGAGCCAAACCTTAGAAGATCAACTGTGGCCTCAATCATCCGAACTTTCCGCAATGAGAACCGATAAGTCTTCAGCATGCACTACAATGAACAACAATGAACTGTAGGCCACTCTTAGCTATCAGATGACCGTATACTGCATGCCGGTGTGTAGCACATTGATTACATATATTACACATATAAATTATGTGACCATGTAAATGTGTTCTTCAGTTTGAAGTCTAGTTTCTCCTGTAAATTTTCCTACAGAATAGAAACTAAACCAAATAGTGGAGGCAGAGGCAGACTCCTAAATGATGAACAAGGCTGTGGTCAACTTGGTCCAGGCCAGAAATGACATTCGTCTTAGAGAAATCAGACGGCACATTCTGGACAATGAAGACATCTTCAGCAATGTGGAAGCCATAAGTTTGCTGACCATTGCACGCATGTTGAATAGCCACCAAATTTCAATAAAACAGATCTATCACGTGCCTTTTGAGAGAAATACTGATAGAGTGAAGCAACTGAGGATTGAGTATGTTCATGCATGTTCAATTTCATGATGCCTGTTAGTAAAAGATTCCCCATCATTGCACTGTAATCTTTTTTTTCACTTTTCTTTTCATCATGTCTTTTTACTTAGAGGGTGATGGCCCTGGATGCTGATGAAAACCATCACAAATTCATTTTTGTGGATGAGGCAGGCTTCAACTTGGCCAAGAGGAGAGGTCGGAATGTCATTGACCAGCAACCATTGCAGTACCTGGACAATGTGGGCTGACATCACCATGTGTGCGGCTACATCAGAAGATGGTGTGGTGGGACGCAGACCTTGTATTGGCTCATACAATGCAGATCTCATTGTTGCCTTCCTTGATGAGCTAATTCTGGTTTGTGGAGCTATTGGTGTGACTTATGTTATTGTATGGGAAAATGTCAGGTTCCACCATGCTCAGCCTTACTTTTTCAACATGGAGGTGGAAAGTGTATGATAGGCAGCCACTGCAGTTTTTTTTTTAGTTTAAAGAGCACTTGTGTTGTGATTAACAGTGTATGTCATCAATAACTTTCCGATTTTTCAATGATTCCACTGCATGTGTAGTATACTCTTTACTAGTCTTTCTACAATGACATTACATGAAGCACCTCAATGAAACATGTATCACAAATTCTGTACTACGCTTGTACAATATCTAATGCTTGTATGAACAACTAAACAGTGAAACTATTAGTTTCTTGTGTGTGGCTGATCTAAAGAAATTTTCCCATAATACTGTGAATATAAGGTATCTTTATAAATATGAATGCAAAAAGCAATGGTTTGAACATTGGAGAGTTTGTGTTACAAGTGGCTACCATTTTGAGTTTTGTGACTAGAGTTTTGAAAAAAGACATCAAGGTTCTGTAACTAGTGAAAAAGTGATTCTTAAAAAACTGTAATTTTTGTGTGTAAGCAGTTGTAAAAAATTGCAGAAGTTCCTAAAGATGTACCTTTGAATTAACTATAGTTACGACTGTTGGCTGATTGACAGGCTCCCTGTTCAATCAGTAACCAGCACATGATGCTCAGTAGGTACATACCCTTTCCATTTTCAGTGCCGCTAATGTAGTGTTTTCCATTTGCTGACATGTCTTCATATTTGCTGGCGTGTTTTCATATTTGCTGGCATGTTTTCCCATTTGCTGGCGTGTTTTCGTATTTGCTGTTGTCTTTTTGTATTTGCCAAAATATTTTCATATTTGCTGGCATGTTTTTGTGTTTGCTGGTGTGTTTTCTTATTTGCTGTTGTGTTTTCATATTTGCTGTTGTGTTTTCATATTTGCTGGTGCGTTTTCGTATTTGCTGGTGTATTGCCCACGCCTGTATACAGTAGCATATGCAGAAAGACATTAATAAATGAAAAGAAAAGAATAAAACCCAATTATAATAATAATAATAATAACAATAATAATAATAATAATAATAATCCATGCCTTTGTACTCGGGAAATGATGTCTGTGATGTTTGGATATTACACGCACCTGTCTATTCCAGTCAGTCACTAACATTCTGTAAGCAACAACGTCGGACCAGGAATTGTAAGTGTTTGTAGTGTGATTGAAACACAATGAACTGCAATCAACGTAATTACAGATGGAGCGTCTTTCACAAAATGCAGTGTCATAGCTAAAAGTTCTTCTGTTTACCACTCTGAGAAGCATCACATTAATTTGGTGCGATTGCTATTTTTTATATTATTGGTGTTATGTGACTGACACAATAAATTGATAACACACACACACACACACATACATATATATATATATATATACACACACATACATATATATATGTGATTATTATATATTTATATGATATTACACAGTTCGCGAGTTTTTGTACGGGACCGGCTGTGAAAGTAGTTTGTTAGTTGTTGCACATGACTCGCCGTGAGTCTGACCAATCAGCGCTGGAGCCACTGTAGTTCGAACTACGGTAGTCCTAACCAACTAACTACTGTGGTACGACGGTTTTGGGAAACAGTCGTACTTCGGATGTTGGTTAGTTTGAACTACCATAGTACGTTAATGCTAACTTCCGTCGTTGTTTGGGAAACGCACCCCAGGTCTACCTCTACCTCAACCTCTTCCTTGACCTCTGCCTTGGCATCTTGCACGGCCTCTACCTTGGCCTCTGCCTCCACCTGCTTCTCCACTATGAATGCCTCCTCTCATTCTCACTCTTCTCCTTCCTCGCATGTCTTCCATGTTTTTTATGACTGGTTAACTGACCTGTTCCCTTTTATAGTGCCTAAAACTGATTAGTGTGTCTATAATTGAGTACCTAAGTGGTTAATGGGTGTGGTTATTTGAAAGCCAATGCTTTGAAATGGACAAGTGTGTTTAGAGATTTGCAAATCACTGTGTTGAGTTTTGCAAGCAGTGTGAAGCTGACAATGTGCTTAGTGTTGTGCAAATCTGGGCCGATGTTTTGCTAACTGAGTGTAAAGTTATGCCAAATGTGGGAGACTTTTTCTTTTAGAGTTTAAGCAATCAGAAAAAACTGTAAATGTTTATATTACTATTACGTGTTGGGCATGAACCACTACCACGACCTAAATGTCAGTGTCAGGATAGGAAACACTTTTCTTTATGCCAGCTCTTTCTGCTCCAAACTGAGAACTATGACTCCCTGTGTGTCAGACAGTCAGAGAAGGACTGAAACAATAAAAAAAATGTAGCATTGTGTTATTTTACTTCCCAAGTCAGTAATCTTAAACATCAAAATATGATGTTTGTCAAAGTATTGTCCGAAAGTACAGTATTTTGTCCCTTTGTCTCATATTTTGAAATATATTTTGGGTAGGCTATACCAGGAAAATCTTTGCGATAAAATTAGCCGAGCAGGATACATTTCACAGAAGTTCTAGCATTGTACTAGCAAACCCAAAATGCCACAGTGTGCCATATTATTGAAATGCTGCCAAAACCTATCAAAGTACATTTTGAAATTAAATAATTCATATTAATTTAATTAGCCAAGCTAGCTAACTTCTTTAAAGGAGAAGTAATGTTCAGTGTCTGTATCAGATAATCTGATTCATGGTTACTGTAGCCTATTTAAATTTTTTTTTAGCAATTCATATTTAAGCTACTGCACAAGAAATTTCTACTGCTACCTATACTACCTACCTCTGCACCCAGCAATGATTACCATTGTCATGGGGAAGATAGGGGACAGGGGATCCAGATGCAGAGCAAACAAGAATCCAAAACACTAAATAAAATTCAAAATCAGGGACAGAAGCAAGGGACAGAAAGCTGGGGAGTCTGCTCTGGAGAGTGTAGTGAAAGGTTGAGACTTGCGCAGATGTGGGGAGATCAGCAAAAACATGCACACTGAGAAGGGGATTGGGGTACACACATTCACCGGGCTGTGGGTCAAGGACTACACTCACTCTAAACTACACAAGAGGAAAATCATGCAATCTGGAGAAAGCAGGGCAGAGTAACACCAAGGCAACTGGACACAGGTCAATAATTTAACCAAAATGAGTGAGGAGGAGGAAAGTGAACAAGAACTGGTCAACGAAACACATTTGTGTTCCACTGTAGGGAAATTCCATAGAGACTACAACAAAAGCAAATGCTTTATTGTCACTAATTTGTGTCACCACCAACTTTTTTGACAGACTGTACTGGTAGATGGTAATTTTTGTTTGTCTGTAGTTAATTTTGGTTAAATTTCGCGAATGTTTTTTAATTTCATAAATATTGCAATATTTATTGCAAAAAATTCAACTATTGTGTTGATTTTTTCCAGGATTGTTCAGATCTATTTGCACACAAAATAATTAAGAATATCAGTGTCGGTAATACAAACCATGGTTTAGGTTAGGTGCTGCAGTTAGTTTTATAATTACCAAATCAAACCTAGCCCTCTTACAGTTGTTCTATTTTTTCAGTTGTTCAACGATGAAACATGACCACTACCAGCATTTCTAAGTCTCATCTGCAGGGATCACTTTAGCAGCAGTTACTATTCAGCTGTACACTAATGATAGAGGATTGGGCTTCTGCTTTTGAAAAATAAAACTAAAGGAATTGTCCAAGCATATAGCATTTCCCAGTGAATGTGCCAGACTGTCGAAGGTGAGACATCAACCATGTTGTTCAAGAAGCATGAGCTATGAAGTCAAATTCCCTCTGTGCAGGATTTATGCTGGCTGAAGGCCAAAGCAGTATCAGTCCATCAGAAAGCTAAGGGAACATAAACACAACATAATGTGGGGAAAGTGTAAATATTAAGTAAGGGTGGGTGCAATAGGGTCTGTAAAAGCAACTGATGTAAACACAACAGTATGTAAGAAATGAAGCAAGACCGGGTGGGGGTTCCACGAAGCAGGATTAAAGGAAAGTCTGACTTATTTCAACAAGTCTGGCTCATTTAAGTGGGAGTTCCATTCCATCAACATGTCTTAAATGAACCCCCGCTGAACTACCATGGTAACTTAGGTGAGTGAACAAGTCTGTTCTGGACCAGGTTAACTGTCTCGCTTAGTTAAGCATTGTCTCAAAGAACGTCTGTTGTGTGGGAACAGATTCCCAAAAGATCATTTCGTCGGACTACATTCCGTGCTCTCACTACTCATGTCATGTAATCTGTTGAATTATGTGTCCTCATCTATCATAATATTTTACATTATCTGACTGAATTATTTTGTTAACCTGTAAGGTGTAATGTGCCAAAATGACATGCCCCTATATATTTGACTTTACGACCACGATCTTCGTGTGCGAGTTTATTACCTGCAGTGCATTTATCTGTTTTAAGTGACATTTTCTTTTGAGTTAGTGGGAGAGTCTTGTTGATATGTATATAAAAAAATGGAATCCTGTAGTCGGTCCTGTGAGTAAAAGCAAGACGAGGAAGCAGAGAATAAAAACCATCTTTTCTGAAGTAATCCTCTGCGTGATATTTCCATAATATGAAGAAAAGAGCTGAGATTGCAACATAATCAATATAATAACGCTTATAGAAATCACGTCTCAGCAATTCCAAAATAATTAAAGTAAAAGCGTACCCATATTACAAAGGTCAAACATGAAATGCAATGACTGAATTTGAAAAAAAAATCTGTTCAAATAATATGAACAGGAAAATATTTTTATATTTTGTTTAGTCACAGTCTTCTTTGAAAGTTTATCAGTAAAAAGTAAAGACAAGATACAGTTATGCGATTGAAAGTATTTTATGGAGACCAAATAATACAGAAAAACATTATACAGTACAGTAAGAATGACATGTGAACTCAACCCAGAAGGTTCCCATTGGCTATATAAATCGACCCATGGTGTAAGGCGACACCCTAAACCACTGTACCACCGTGCCACTATACTAGCCGCGCGTGACTTTTACGTAACTTATGTATTTAGTCTGTCTGCAATTCTTTGCCAAGCCAACTCCTTGGCTTTATTTATGGCCACAGTATTGCCTTTTTTAGTGATTACATCTTTGTATTTTTCATACAGCTCCATCAGCAATGTTTGTTCTGCGGCAGAAAAAAACGCCGCTGTCATTTAACATTCTTTCCGACTCATCAATCTATCGTTCATCCATTCATTTGGGCTTCTTACATATCTTGGGTGTGCACACTAAGTGAGACTATGCAATTCTGTCTTGTATGAGCCTTCATTAGTTAAAGCTGAACTGTGTTAGTGGAATGACATGAGGCTAAGTTTAGAGATGGCGCTAGTTTAAATCAGACTTTTTCAGCTACTTTCATGGAATACCCCCCAGAGGACCATAATATATTCAAACCGTCGCATAATACTCTTTCATTTACAGCGTTACTTAAACATATAATTATTTGAATTGTGTTGTATAAATAATGCTAATGATAAATATATGCATTATTTTAATACTAGTCTTGATAATGGGGTCAGTTTGGCCTACTTAACATAAATAATATGAAAAATGCCTGTTTGTGACTAAATACAAGCTTGTAATTTAGATGAGGAATATATTTGTCCTCTAAATAGCAGCTTGTAACCATAGCAACTGACATGATGAAGGTCAGCACAGACATAAACCGTTCCAGGGTCAGGCCATAGATTAAAATTAATTTTCATTATGTCAGTATGGCAAAACAAACAAACAATAATAAGCACCATAAATTATAGAAACTTCTCACATAGCTCTCAGCTGTCTGACACAAAGGCCAAAAATTTCACAGAGAGTGATTCATGCAATGAATAACAGTAGACATAACTGTAATGAATATAAAGACTAGATCTTATTAGATAATGAATTTATTAATCAGTGAAGGTGAATCTCTGAGTTGGAAGTACAGTGGTCCGTCTTCTACTTCGACTTGACAGAAAGGCTGCACCACACTAAATACGTAATTAGAGCAGTGGTGGCTAACCTGTTATTCATGATCGACAAGTCTTTTGGCAAGACGTTTTTAGATCATCGCAATACAACTTCCATTAATCCCCAATGGGCAAAATACACTGAGTGGGAGTATGGGTGAAATATTATGTCACGATTTGGCAGCTTGCCAGAGTATTTTCTTTGTAAAAGTAGCTCTCACTGAAAAAATGGTTATAGACCACTGAGGTAAAGGATGTACATATTCATGTCAAGTTTTCAAAAAATACCACATGACAGCCATAAATGCGTATGAATGAATGCCATATAGTTGAACTACAGCATCCTTAGAGTGAATGGAAAATTGACCATATTTGGAAATCACAAGGTATACCTTCAAGTCCTGAAGGTCAGTGAAGAAATACTTATCCATTTTCAGAACAACAGTGAAGGAAGCTTAGCCCTACATCACTACAGATCACTTTGCTGCTGGCTGCCATGGGTGTTTTTATTGTGGTATTGTTTTTCATGAGATAGAGAGGGCAAACACAATTAATTTAGGATACCAGTTCCATCAGTGAGGGCTGCCTTTTTCAGACTATGTGAAGAGACTGTTTGAGGGAAACAGGGAGGGAAGTTTGAGGGAAGTACTCCTGACTTGAAAGATACTGTGACAACCAAACATGTTTTAGCCTGACAGATCTGCCGTAGTACCTGTGGTCTGGAGCCATTTCCTCACTGTCTGCTTCAAGCCTGGATAAAACATTACAAGACTGAAGAAATGTGGTTAAGCTTATTTGAACCTTTAACAGCTGGTTGCAGTTGTGGCATGGTGGCGTGTTGCTTAGCACTGCTGCCTTACCCCTCTGGGACCAGGATTCAAGTTTCTGAAAGGGCTCCATGTGTGTGGAGTTTCTCCTTATGTTTTTGTGGTGTTTTCTCAGGGTACTCTAGGATTCCCTCCACAGTCCAAAAACATGCTGAGGTTAACTGGCATTAGCAAATTGCCTGTAGGTCTGCATGTATGTGAAATGCGCCACCCCCCACACACATACAAGCTTGTCCAATAATAGTGGTGGAAGATTGGAAGGTTTCAAGGAAACTAGACAAATTCTTATGGATAAACATGAACATTGTGTTAAAAAATGTTCACAGTTCTGATTCACAGTTTTTTTATCCTAACATGACATCCCCTTAATATTGTATTCTAAAAGCCATTGTGTGGGTGATGCCGACACACCATACATGTGCACACAGACACCACATAGACACACACACACACCACACAGACACACTCACAGGAACATCAGTCACTATACACTGGAAAAAATGGCGATGGGACAGGATGTCCCAGGTCCCAGTTAATATTAGGCTGCTTCAATCAAAGCATGAAAAAGCTTCTCTAATCCAGCAATATGCAAAGCAGGGGCCCTCCACACACACATCTGCCTGCTGGATCATTTATTTGCCCCGTGTTTTGTTCCTCTCCCTGCCCTGCCGCCACCATGGCCCCGTCGTTATCGCTGCTGAGCAGGCAATTAACACACTCTTTCTGCCTCCCTGAGCGCCACATCAACCAAGGTCACTGCTGCTTGTGCGTACGGGGAAACCCCCCAACCATATATACACACATCGACACACACACCCATGCATGTGAAAACCTTTGCTAGTGACAACAGCTTCTTGTCTCTCCAGCTTCTTAACAATGCATGTACCGTGACCCTGCAGCTGAACACGGTGTGAGGGTGCTCCTGACGAGGCTTGCCTTTTTTCTGGACAACAATAGGCAACAATAGGGCCTTGCCTCCTGTCCTCCTGTCTGCCTGCCTGTCAATCCTCTGCTCTTTTCCCCAGCAGCTTGCATTGCTTGGTCCTGCAATGCTGAGGCCTAAGGAGAGATGAAATATGTATATGTGTTCACACAAATGATTACATAAGAACAAAAGAAATTTACAAATGAGAAGAGGCCATTCGGCGCATCAGGCTCGTTTAGGGAGAACTTAACTAATAGCTCAGAGTTGTTAAAATCTTATCTAGCTTTGATTTAAAGGAAGATTTAAAGGAATTACAGTAATTGTTGCCTCTCTAACTTTTTACGTATAGGGCTCAGAGTGTGATGCACACATTATTGTACTGGGACACCCTTTGCCATGACAAAGAAGCCCTTGTTTCTGCATAAAAGGCAGAACACAACTTTTCTGATGCATCTTCTGACACTTAAACACAGAATAGTCATTATAAAATACAAGCATTCATTATTTGTTTTGCTGAGCTTGTAAGTTAGACATTGTAGATTAAAAAACTAGTGCAATAATAAATACTTAGTTAAAGTTAAGGTTTTTTTAGGTAGAAAAAAATGAAGGGGGTAAGAACAATGTATAAATACCAAGTGTGGCTGGTGCTTCTCAGGCACATAGTGATTCCAGTGCTGTTACCTCTATTCTTTGGTGGGAGGGCATTCCCAGTCTTTTGAAAGGGACACGTTTTCCTGCACCTTCAGGGACAACAGCAGGGGTGTCTGCAGGTGGCCTCATCACCAAACACAGAAAAGAAACCGACGCCCAGACTCTAAGGAGGTTAGGGTGAGAAAGAGTTGGGTGTTGATTCTGCATTGTGTGCCAGCTGTCAGGGGGTCTGACAGGCTGGCAAACTTGCATATCTGTTCAGGGGAGGGCAATTGTTTGTACGCTTTCAAAAATATTGATTTTTTCAGAAGAGAAAACATTGGCCACAAGGCCAGCTTTGTAGGATACATCAGTAAATAGCTTTGTCAGCTCTAACACATCCACTTCCATCAAGGAAATAAACATGCACTGTGTTTGGGGCAAGTAATTACCAGCAAGGCTTGACAACAGCCAGTCTAGCAGTCGTCCATGTAGCGCAGCCGCTTATGGTATCTCTGTGCATTAACGCACCTGTATGTGTGCCAGTACCTGTGTGTGATCATACAGATGTGCGGTATGTCAATACCTGTTGCCAATAATGCAAGATTAAATGGTATGGTAATAAGATCCATTAAGTACTTTCCATTTCAGTGAAAGTGTGCAGTGTTGAGTCATTATGTGCTTGTTATGCAAGAAAGCCATACCCTGGTTGCAAGCTGATTCCTGCCCTAACTGCAATTACTTTTTATAACCTAAGTTGTTACCTGTGGCTTACATTTGTTGTTACATTCCGAGCTCATACATAGTGATCAGGGTCATCAGCTGCAGATAGTACAACCCCACCCTTCTAAACTAAACACAACCAGTGCTCCACCCACTCCACTGACCACAGTTAATGTTCCAGTTTTTTCCCAGTGTTCCACCAATGACAGCCTCCTTCTCACATACGTACCCTTGCTTTCACCATTGTCTACCAATCATTAGCTTTGACTTCTGCTTCTGAGCTGAGACTAATATAAACCATAAACCACATTCCCCTGCTTATCCTGTAGTATGGATTGCAGGGTGGATTTACACTATTAGTTGTCCGTAGTATAATGTGATGATAAAGATGATAATAGAAACGATGAGAATAATGATGGTGGTAGTGTTTCTGAAAATTATTATGATGATAATGATGCAAATGATGATGGGGATGATGATATTGCTTATGGTGAAGATGCTGAAACTGATGCTGATAACATCGATAGGGATGACAAGGATGATGATGGTGAGGAAGATGATCATGATGGTGTTGAGGATTGTGAGGATGACAATTTTTATGATTATGATGGTGAAAAGTTTGATTGTAACAATAGAGATGATGATGATCAGTCTGACTAGTTTCATATCCACATGTCCCTCTGACTGCTATAGCTTGGAAGTTGTTAGAGGATCCACTTCACCACCAGCTTCAAAGGCTTTCAGCGTTCCTGGCATTGACTGAAAGAGAAGACCTAGCTTGGCACTGGTTTGTTGTTTAAGGACTAACAAATTTGTAACAATGCGGCAAAGCTCAGGGAATAATTAGACTTGTCCACCAGCGTCCCTCTTCAGAAACCACCAAAACCCCTTTCTTACCCCTCATCAACACACACACACACACACACACACACTCCATAACCAGAAAACCATGCAGGACATGAATATTTAACAGTAGCTCCTCACGATGCACTAAGCCTTCCAATCCTCATCAAATAGGCCCTAATCTTTTCAATTTCTGGGTGCAAATATTCACACTGGCCACTGTTTGTCAGTGAGATTAATGAGCCCCTGTCCCCCTAATCCTCTGCTGCTAATTCAAGTGGCTGTCAGCAGGGCCCTGGATGGGAGAGGCCCTGCAGGGTACATACAGCCTTGGGATTATTTCCTTTCTTGCACCACTCTGCTCATAACACGGTGTCACACTGGGAGTGAACATGGAAAGGTAAATTGGTATGTTTATGAATGTTATCGTCAAGGTCTGGACAAGCAGACACACCATCCTTATCCCAGTATATTCAGTGATACAGACATGGTTCACACATTCACTGTGCCCGAGAAGGCGAGGAAATGAAAGTGACATTTTAGCCCTGACAGGGGAACAGATCCACATTTGAGGATGAGCTGAGAAGTCATGTTTAGGGCATTTTTTTATGGCCGCTGTCCTCTGGAGATTGTCCCTTGCTCTGATATACTGCCCTTCTGTTACAATAAAATTAATCAAGTGGCCAGTCCCCCATCCACAGAGCCACAATGGGAGGTCCTTCCTTCCTGCACTTCCTGGTGAACAGGAAATAAAATATTTCCCACCATGTTTCGGTCTGTGTATTTCTTCATGGAGGCTTTTGAGATGGAGCTCCCAGTATGTTTCCCGCTGCACTGCTTCATTTGCTGTATTGCTTCACAACTTGAGGTTTGCTGTTTTGTCACACTCATTTGCTGGCACTTTGTGCACCCAGGGTCACATGCACTCAGACACATGTGCACACATGAACATGAATTACCATGGAAATCCCTTGTCAACACAAGTGACAGACACCTGTATCCACATTTATCAATACATGTACTCAAATTAATACACACTCACGCAAACATGCATGTATTCAATTAAAAACATCTGCAAACTCATGCAGAAACAAACATATACCAAACACATCACACAAAGTCTCCCTCCTTGATGATGGAGCTGGGTTTGGTTAGGACATTTATCAGAGTGATGCTTGCTTTCTCTGTTATGCACAGAAAGCTGTCACTGGGTCGGTCCTGTCACAAACTGTCTGCGATAAAAGGATGACCCCACCCCCAATGAAGTCATCCGATGGTTAAGGGTGTGTTGCAGGGACAATGCACTCACACAAGGAGGAGAATAAAACAAAATAGCAATTACAGACCCTGCCTTGAAAATGACAATCTGAAATGGTTTTGCAGACATCAATCTTGAAAAACACAAGGTACTTTTTTTCTTATTTTTATTTTTAGCACTGAGGTAAATTGTTATCCTATTTAGCCGTAATTCAAACAGGAAAATTGTTTACTGGCCTGGTCAGTTAAAACAGCTAAGAAAAAAATTAATGAATGGAAAATTATCCCCAAATGCCCTTTCTGCTTTGTTTTTAACAAGACTTTCAATTTGCTTGTACTTACCTACAGGAGATGCCTGCATCTTATAACATCTTTGCCAACTAAGATAATGTGACTGTACATTTACTGAATACATGAATCATTGTTATATTTCCAGTTCATTGGCATCTTTTAAAAGGTGCTTTATTCCCTGGCATTTAGAAGTCTTACCTGCAAACTTTTGTCACTGATAAGTTGATGTATTTCATTTAATCGGTTTAAGGGGTGTTAAATCATTTGCTGTCGTTCCTGCCAATGTTTCAAACACAGTGTGTAAATTCAGAATTCATGGTAAGTAGGATTTATGGAGCAGTGACACTGACATCATGTAACAGATAGAGAGTAGAGCCAGGTAACATGGGATTGCTGAGGTTATTCTGTGCCCTGAAACCCAGCACTATTCCCATTAGTAAAGCAGAACCTTTGCTATTGGCTACACATTGCATATAGCCTGATACATACATGAAACTTTCAGACAGACATAAAGCAGTCTGTATATAGGACAACTGCACATTCTTTCACACTGTACAATCCACACCAAGCCAAGGCCGTCATCTGCCATATTGCTACATAGTTTCCTGTCAGGTGCATGATCTCTGTGCTGCTTTGTCACATTAACTGGACACCAACAATGAACATGGGACACAGCAGTCTTTCAACATCAGAGGCATCAAGAGAAGAAGTAAAGTGCACATTTAGAAGTGTACATCTACATTCACAGAAACACAAAAGCACCTTTGCATATTTGCAAATTTGTCAACGACTGTCACACCACAAACACTCAAACAGATATGACTGCTACAGACTGCTCTTAAAAAGAAATTTAACCAGAAAAACAAATTAATGCACACATGCCAAACTCCTACACACATGCTTGAATACAGACACATACATACAAGTGTACATATAAATCCATTCATGTGGAACACCTGCACATACAAATACATGTATATAGGCACACATACACACATACACTTGCGCACATAGATGTGGGGACGTGTGCAAACACAGGCACCTCTCAGTTCTGACACTCTGCTGCACCCTGGGCTGCTGCTGATGGGAGCTGCATACTAATGAGAGGAGTCCATGCACTGGTGCAGATAAGCTCATAAACGGCCTCGGTGGAGCTCCCTTTCCATCTCTCCATCACGCCTGCTCCCTGCATCTCGGTCAGCAGGCCTCCTGTGTTCAGTCCCAAAGCCCCCTCATGGAAGCTAACACAAACGTGCCTCATCTTCACATATCTCTGATGACATTGTAGCAATACAGGAACAATGATCTTTCAGAAATGTCAGTTATTTTGTTCATCTTTATCATTTGTTCAAAATATATACAGATTTGGATAAGCCTTTTTCCATTAAAATCTAAAGATGACATTCATGTAAAGTGTTGCTTTTTATTGATTAAGAAGGATTCCTTTTGTTTTCCACTATATTAAAGTTACCCCACTAATCAGGACCCTTATCACACATTGAAATTTTAAATATTGCATTAGTTATTTACCTGGTTTTCCTCATACTACCTCATAAGAACTATATTTTTTATTTGACTGGTCTTTGCAAATAAATGTGCTTTGTAAATATCTTAAATTTGAATATAGTTCTATCCATCCATCCATTCATTCATCTATGCTTTTTCTATATTTATTTAATGCAAGGTTGAGACAAGCTGAAGCAGTTTTAGATTTCATTGTCATTAGTTCTGGGTCCTTTAGTTAGTAGTTAGTACACTAACTGTTTTTTGATGCTAGAACTTAATTACTTGTAAATCAGGCTGTTTTTTTCAAGTCATCCAGGTTGTCCTGGGTTTTCCTTTGAGAATACATAATATGGGAGCTTTTGGAAATGAAATTGCATTAAATATATTTCTGAAAAACTGCTAAGCTTTTGACCAAAGAAGGTCATGACATACTATAAGAGTCAAAAATAGATTCTACATATTTGTTGATGGCATGTTGCTTTTATCGCGGTCTTGAAATTTTTCATATGAATGAAATGCACAGTCAAAAAACTCTTGCTTGCATCAATATTCATTGTATAATTTGTTACATTGATCATGAAGATATTCAGTAATCATAATTCCTTGAAGGCTATTTGTTAATTAATTTCTCATCTCTCCAAGTTCAATTATTGATTATAAAATGGGAATATTTCCCAAAGTACAAGCTCTATATGATCCAATAATTTTAAGTTATTACTACCAGCCCCACATCATGTGATTTCTTCAATAGTGACATATGTTCTTACTATTCTGTCACTCTCCCTTTCATTTGTTCTTTTTCCTGAATGTGAGTGAGCTGTCTCTGCGAAATGCATTTCAATCACTCCATTAATGCTGGTAGGGTATGGTGAACAAGCCTGGCAGTTCACCCTGCTTGCTCGTCCTCTAATTAATGAGCTGGATGAGGAGAACAACCAGAACTGCTGGCCGTCCTATACCCCACCCCACTTATCAGCAGGGAAGGGCTGCAGGTCAAACCCCTCATTACACAACATTGGCAAGGCCAGCTTTTGACACAGCAGCTGAATATTTACAATATCAATGAATACAAGCTAAGGATTTGGAGTTAAAGTCTGCTAGTGGTTCTAGGCCAGGGGTAGCTCTGTGTCCATTGATGTAGACCTGACATAGAACTGACATAGACTAGCATAAATGGTTGGCAGTCAACTATGTGACAGCACTACAGGTAATTGGCACTATCACAGTTTAATCATGCACTCACTTAAAAAATTCTGGCTTTGCTGCAGCTTCCATCTTGGCCACAGCACCCAGCTGTACTGTTACCTTCTGGTACAAGGAACACAACCACAAAAAAAGCATATCTTATGTTCTGAGAGATTCTTTTGAAATTATTCAATTCAATTTATCAGTTCAATTCATTTTTAAACAGTGTCTCTCACAACAGAGTTACCCAAAGTTGTTTTACATGGATGGGTTTTAATGCATTATTGCATCGATTATACAGAATAATATATGGAAAGGGAAGACAAAAAGAAAGAATGAAAGAAAGAAAGCCAGATGACAACAAAGGAGAGGGACCAAAAACTCCCAAGCAGGGAGAAAAAAAACACTCAGCAGGTCCAAGGTCAACTTGCTGCCCAACTCTTGACTAGGCATGCTAACATTATACATAAACAGAGAATGGCCCTGCTTCTTAAAAGCAAAGTGTATACTGTAATCAAGGTGAAAGCCAAAGTCCATTAAGGGTCGGTTCTCTGTGCCGACCAGTGTGAGTCAGCAAATTGAAGGCTGCATCCACGATGTTACAGTTTGCTTCCATGATGTCATACTTCTGAACCAGCTGAACCAGCACACCAGCGTAGATGATGTCCAACCCAGGCGCCATCCAGACATGTGGGAAGGAAAGCAGGTGGTCAGAACATGCACAGACACATTGATGAACAAGCGCAGTAGACCAAACGAGCATGTACAGCAGCATCAGCAGCCACAGTTACAGTGTGTTATGTGTTAAGTTGCAGGTAAGCTATATTGAAGAAATAGGTCTACATTCAAGATTTAAAGACTGGCAGACCATTCCACAATATAGGGGCTCTGCAGCAAAATAAGGTTTTACTGCCAACTGTTACTTTATATGTGAAATGACAAGGAGGCCTGCATTTTGTGATCTGAGTGTATGATGCAGCTTGTAAATATGAATCAGTTCTGTTAGGGAGGCAAATGTTGGACCTTCTGTAAGCAGAATAACTTTGAAGTCAGTCCTGAACCTAACAGAAAGCCAGTGCAGGGAACTAAGAGTCATGTGTTCAAACATCCTGCTCCTGGTGACAATTCGAGCTTTTGCGTTTTGAATATGCTGCAAGGTGTTTTTGTGCGGTGTGTGCTCCCAGATAACAGAGCATTACAGTAGTAAGGAATCACTGTAGTTTGGCAATTTTACATTGCTGTATGAAGCATACCTTCAACACTGTATCCACCAGGGTTGGGGCCATTCCGGAATCCATTCATCAATTCCAGTCCAAATTAGGAAATGGAACTGGATTTGGCATTGGAAAAAAATACTATGGGGAACAGATTT
>JAODLD010000046.1:33060180-33084137 GCA_026781065.1 Mormyrops boulengeri | reverse complement strand
AACATGAAGACTGGATCCAACCAACTAAAGCTACTTTTGAATGAATCAAGAAACAAGAAGAAACAAACACACACAATTTTCTAGGCAACCACGATTTAAACAACTGGGTGAAAAATTGACCTTACCTAGAAATTCAAAAACTGAGCAGAAGTCCAGGAAGCTCCAGTAGCCATTAGTTTACATAGTCACTGGAGCTCATTGACTACCAGTACTTCCCTGTATTCCAAGATTGTGGTCTCTTCCAGGATGTCTGTTGCTAGGTCACTCCTTTCTGGTCTCCTGACTATAGTGTGACAGAACCACTATCACCAGGTGGGACGAGGTAGTAAGCCATAAGACCTAGGGTGGGTTTCAGTGGAACCTGGTGGTGAAAGAGACCAAACCCATTGTTCAAATGACAAGGGCATCATGGGTGATTCACCTCAGGATAAATAATCCACCCCATCAGACTGTTTGTCAGATCCCTACATCCATAAGAATCTGACAAGTTCCAGATTGAGATATTTAGTTTGGGCATTGGACTGGGGAAGGTATCGTAAAGAAAGCCTGACAGTGGCTCTGTTTCGGACCTTGATTAGTTAAGGTTGATTGTGGCTCAGTTACAGACCTTGGTTAAGTAAATGCATGTGCGCCCTTCATTGCAGACTTCCTCTCCTGGGAAGCTCCTACAAATCCGTGATCTGAGCACTGAAGACATGGATTGGCTAATTGTTTCTGGTCCCACCTCCAGAAGGGTATGAGCTAACTACAGAGAGTATAACTACAGCACCCCCATACTGCTCTGTCCTACTCTGCTATTATTTGTGCTCATTTGTGCTCTGTGATTTTCTGAGCTCTGAGTACATATGTATTTAGTTTGACCTGCCTGACCAGGGGTGCGTTTCATAAAAACCATAGTTGCTAACTATGTTAGCAACTTACGTAGTTCGAACTATATAAGAACGATGCAGGTGTTTCCCGAAACCATAGTTCAAACTACGGAGGTAACGATACTGCGGACTTACGTAGTACGATGCATCCTTAAACGACGCAGGTGTTTCCCGAAACCATAGTTCGAACGAACGTTCTCAAACACTGTCGTTAAGTTGCGTAGTTCGAAGTACAGCTCTCGAGCAGACAGAAGAACTTTTTGTGCAATTTTGTGAAAGATGCTCCATCTGTAATTACGTTGATTGCAGTTCATTGTGTTTCAACACTACGAACACTTACAAATTCACACTACGAACACTTACAAATTCCTGGTCCGACGTTGTTGCTTACAGAATGTTAGTGGCTGACTGGAATAGACAGGTGTGTGTAATATCCAAACATCACAGACGTCATTTTCTTTAGTTATTTTCTCTTTTTTTTGGTACCGCCTACAACCCACCCGCCATGGTGGGGTTTGTAACATTCTAAATACTTCATTACTTTACTAAATGTCCTAAAGATGTCATTAAATCAGGCCATACTGTATATGTCCGTTTCACCTTGTGTTTCATTTTGTTCTGTATCCCCTTCGTTGTGGTTTGTTATGCCCCTTTTCACCCTAAACTTACTGGGACGTAACAGGCTCCCAAGGGATCATTAAGGGCCCTAGTTCACCACATTCTCTGAGATCCTGTAAAGACAAAAGAAAGTGATGGCCCCCAAAACTCTATGTGACCTCCTGGAAGTTGCCAAAATGGTGGATGCTACTTATGTCATGGCCCACAGCAGCCAACCAGACAAAGCAGTGCAGCCCCTGAAAGGGGCCAGCTTCACTTAACATAAACATTCCCCAGAGTGGAAAGCCTGGAAGACTCTGGGACTGGTTGCAGACTGCACCATATGACAGACCCAACTTCCACTTTGAATGACTTAGATTACCGCCCCCAAACCAATGGATTAATGAGATGGTTTAATCAGACTTCAGAAGGATGCTTCAGAGGATGCTGGATGAGAATAGGTACAACTGAGACCTGATCCCATATGTGTTCTTTATTGTGCTGTTTGCCTCCACCAGCTACTCTCCCTTTGACACATTGCTCATAAATTTCTTACCATTTGAAGGAGCTGTACCTAATGGAGGGGAAGGTTAAATTGGTGCACTTAACCAGCCAGTTGGTATGATGGCAGTTGGGCCGGATCTACAAGTACAATGTCAAATTGCTTTGAAGGTGGGTAGAACACATCCCCATCCTGTCCAGCTGGACCCAGAGCCACCAGCCTGAGAAATCAACAATGGGGAACACCTCGCACCTCAGCAGAGCCAAGAGGTACAGGAGCTATTCGAATAGTATTGGGATGTATTCTTTCTGATCATGGCATACATGCCCTACTTGGGGTTATCAGTGGCCCTACTGGGTCATTAAAACATGGCACCGCACCAACCCTTAGTCCAGACCAATTGTTACAGTACCCAAATCAATGCTTCAGTATTGGCCCAGTATTAGACAAGGAAAAACACTTGGCGCTGTTCCTGAATCACAGACTGTTGTTTGCAGATATGAGGTATGCTTAGGGTTGAAAGGCAGGCCCTCAACAATGAATGGGTGATAACTAATCCTTCATACTGAAGATGGCTTGGGTAAACGACATCAGGACCGTCTCTCTGGGGTGAATCCTTCCGACCTGTGCTGCCAACACCAATGATCTGTCTCACTTGTACATTTCTTGCGCTGGCCTCTCTAACTCTTAAGATCCAGGTGTGTCAAGACACTAGCACTGCGATCTGCAGACACTTCACCTGGTGCATGGGTGACCATGCAATCGCTGCAACATTCTCTTTCACCACCTTTTGGAATTTCAGCACTGGTGCTGGGCAAGCATGCAGTCACGAGGCCATACCCCAACAATAAAGGACAACTGACATATAATCACCACTGTTGTGGCCATACTCCCAAAACTAAAGCTCCCTTTTTGGAAGTGCTCGCTTGTTTGTCTTGAATGAGTCATATCAAAAATTACCAGCTGAATCTTTAGCCAATAACCATACTAACTCACTAACTTTGTCAATCCCTCTTTTCAGCATTGTACTCTGTCATTTCTAATTTCCCTCACTTCTCAGGTCTAGGTGTTTCTGGTATAGAAAAGGGACAGTGTACAGGATGGATCAGGGTCCAACGGGCCTGGCAAGGGTCCAATTTGAAGGTTTGCAAGTACTGAACGTTCTTGTGGGCAGTGAAGACGTGAAATGGCTGGATAGCACCTTCAAACCAGTCTCTCTGCTCCTCTGAACTTCTAACAGTTCTCAGTTACCAAAATGGCAGAAGACAAAACCAACCAAGTACAGCCTGAGGAAGTTTCCTGTTCGCTATAACAAGAATGCCTTAATACTGATTTGGCAGCACTGACTTCCAATGTGAATGGTGTAGTAGATGCTTGACAATACAAGGATTTATAACATCCTGATGGAGCCATATCCTCAAATTAAATCACTGTTAAAATTAAAATTAAAATGATAAATCCTGTACCTCTTTCATGGACAGACTTGACATTCTTAGGATCCAGTTTTTCCCCTGTTGGAGACCTACCATACCAACTTCACATGAAACTCAAAGAGTGTGAAGTAGGGGATAGCAATTATTGGCATTCATGTCATGATTATTAACACAAGGATAGACCCACTCACATTTTTCCACATTTTTCCGCTTTCTACAATGCAGAGATCACTGGTCTGGAACCCTGAGACAGACAATAGAGAAATATGCATATTTGGGGAAACAGCAGGTCAATGGAACAGTCATACGGACAATGAGAGGGCAGCAACTACCTGGGACTTGCAAAAAAACCTTAGCAAGATCTCAGGAACAATGTGCATCTCCACCTCTGGATCTGTCTCCACACTAATGGTGGCAATTATGGTGGAACAACATTTGCTGACTCCAGCAGATTAATGCCAATTGTCTCAATTGATGATAATTTGGCTGGAGTGCATATCCAGGACCATTGTTGTAAGGGGTTTGGGCAACTAAAAAATGGACAGTTTCCCAATGCAAGACTCCTGTGCATAGCTGTACAGGCAGTCTCCGGGTTACAAATGAGATCCTAAGTCTGTCTTTAAATTTGTAGGTAAAATGGAACAGGTACATATGGTTGTTTGTCTTGGTATATAGTATATATTTATCTTTCTTTGCATATATCACAGAAGAGGTACTTCCAAATACATTAAAACATCTTAAACATAATAATACAGTACACAGTAATAAAATAATAATTAAGAAGTAATAATAATAAAGTAATAAAGTAACTACATAATGTACTGTACCTCAAGCCTATTGTAATATGTCTTTAAAATGCATAAAAGTATATTGAAGATGACGCTGATGCATGCATTTTGTATGTGATGTTCGTTTAGCAAGAGTGCCTTCATAAAAACGTTCTATGTAATACTTTGAGGAGTCTTCACTAATACGAGAGTTGAGAACCATTGAAGCCACGCAATCTTTTCCTGAGCATGTAACGTAGTGTGTGCGTTCGTTATTACAAACCATTGTATTTGTCTCAAATTTTTAATATAAAAGATATTATGGTAGTCTGTTCATAAGAATTCTTAACCCAGGGACTGCCTATACAAGAACGATGGCTAAGGTCGCTGATGGGATTGTGATCAATTGCAATGGAAGAATAGGTCCAGGCATGGTTAAGTGTGTATTTAGCACCATTCCAGTGCTGATAATGCTTTTGACTGAACCAAAGGAAGGCTTGGGTATGACAATCCCTGCCAATGTAGAGCAGTAACACAGTAGAGTTTGGCTTGGGAAGCCTACAGGAGTATTGCTCCATTATCAGGGATTCCCCTTTCTCTAAGGGAGTATAGCTCCATTAGCAGGGAGTCACCTTTCTCTAAGGGAGTATAGCTCCATTTGCAGGGATTCCCCTTCCTCTAAGGGAGTATAGCTCCATTAGCAGGGATTCCCCTTTCTCTAAGGGAGGATAGCTCCATTAGCAGGGATTCCCCTTCCTCTAAGGGAGTATTGCTCCATTTGCAGGGATTCCCCTTCCTCTAAGGGAGTATTGCCCCATTTGCAGGGATTCCCCTTCCACTAAGGAAGTATAGCTCCATTAGCAGGGATTCCCCTTCCTCTAAGGGAATATAGCTCCATTAGTAGCGATACCTCTTTCTTTAAGGGAGTATAGCTCCATTAATAGGGTTTGCCCTTTCTCTAGAGAGCTGTGGAGATTCACAGAAGGCATAGACGATGATGGCTTTGCCCATAATTAAAAGGTCCCATTCTAGGAGGTATGAACGCTCCATTGCAAAGAGATACAGCTGTTTTATTTTCATGGGTTCTGGCACTGGCAGTCACCAGGCTGTAAGGCTTACGGCCCACAGGGTGCCCTGAGGGTCCCTACTACTATTTCCCTTAAATTGGGGAAATTACTTTTTTGTAGCCAATCTAGTGACATACATTCCAAAACAGGAAATCCAGTAACTGGAACCAAACATGAATGAAAAGCATGACAAATACTCAAACAAAAACAAAACCAAAACTCACAGGAATATGAAGACCCAAAACTAAATCAACTATTGAACAGTACAGTAAAATATCAAAACACATTAACCCAATCAACTTGCACACAAACAAACATATCTGGTGAATCACTGTCTGGTCAGGCAGAGGCTTGATCTTGTATGGAAACAGTAAACTCAGGTGACTGGCTGTTCAAATAGTTGCTTCACCATGATGTCACGATTGGCCATATTTTACCCCTGGCACAAAGGGGCACCAGGCGCAATGCAAGTACAGTGCTACCTCAGTACACAAACTCATTAGAACTCGAATTTCTTAAAAGTCGAACTAACCAGTTCGAAAAAAATGACCTAGAACTCGATCTGAATCTCAGAAGTCGAACCGTGAACGCCGACCTAAGACAACTTGTACGCGCGGGGAAATGAGTCACACGGTACGTCTCTCAGCGGAAACAAAGGGTAACAAATGTTACAACCTATAAGTTTGCGATTTATGAACAAATTAACGAATACTGAGTAATAATAAAAATAAACAATGGACCGCATGGCATAGTCTAGTGTTGGCTCAGTGTTGGGGCATGGCTTGGGGTAGTGTTGGGGTACAATCTTTATCGTTTTGGAAGCCATTAAGAAAAAATGTTATGCACGGCGTACAAGCAATGAGCGGGGAAGCAGAATCAGCCACGGAGATTCAGGAACAAAGGGTTTATTGGGCAAAACAGGCAAACGAAGCAAAACACGGCACATGACGGAACTGGGGATACAAACTCTGACGTTGACTTAAATGTACAAGACTGAATGAAACAACAAGAAACAGCTGGTAACAGTAGGATTTCACATGAGGTTAACGAGGTAGGCGTGGAACACAAAGGGATGGAACGATGAGATGTGACAGTACAGTGTTGGCGCAGTGATTGCGAAAAATTAAGACTGCTAATTTTTTTTCAGGTTAATCTTTTATTGGTAGCCATGGCTTGAAAAAAAGCAGCACCAAAAGTGATAAAGCACAAGACTGTGCGATCCACAGTTGAATTAAAAAAATAAATTATTGAACAATTATTTTTAAACTTTACACATTGTTTGGATACGTTTATTTTCTTACTTTACAAATTACCATTTTGATAAATGTGCTTAGATGCGTTTAGTATATGCTCTTCTTGTTTTATCCTGTTCATTTTGTGTTTAAATGCTAAAAAAAACATATTTAGGTGTCATTTTGGGGGGGCGGGAACCAATTAGTTGGTTTTCCATTATTTCTTATTGGGAAAATTCGATCAGAACTCGAACTTTTTAGGATTTGAACCCAAGTTCTGAACAGATTAAGTTCGACTTCTGAGGTACCACTGGTATCTTTGCTAGCATGAGCCCAACACAGTTGTCATCTTTCCGTCAAGCACCCTCGTTGTTTAAGTAGCAAATGTACTTGCACTCGCCTGAGCGCCCATGGCTGCTTAAAATGAGGTGGAGTCGGGGGGATTGTTGGTGTATTTCTATCTTGAGGCAGTGGAAAGCGATTGTGCTATTGACCAACAAAAACTAGTTCTAAAGTTGGCCCAGTATTTCAGTGTTATATAAAGTGCTCTTTTGTACTACATGGTAAATCTGGCATTGTGATAGCAATCCGCCAAGGTGCATGAACCATTTCTGGAATTCTTAAACTTTTTATTTGAACTGTGATAAACCATGGATAACTGAAACAGCTGAACCAATTTCATTCAACATTACTGGAATTAGGTAATTCGGGTGAATATTAGGACATCCGTCCATCCATTTTCTGAAATTGCTTAATCCCTACTGGGGTCATGGAGCCTATCCTGGGAACAATGGGCGCAGGTGGGAACCAAACCTGGGCAGTTGCCAACACACCACAGGGCACACACACTCACACAACTACAGGGCCAATTTAGACTCACCAATCAAGCTATCCTGCACGCTTTTGGATATATATTTCTTAAAATATTTTGATGATCATTCACATTGAAATCTTTTTTTTAATCTTTTTCATGTTTGTGCACTGCTTCGCGTCCCTGTGTATGCAATGAGCAGTGTATGAGCACTGTGCACATGCCTATGTTGGCATCTGTTCCTAAAGCATGCATAAAATAATATTGAAATACTTCATGTGCAATTGGCTTTACACCAGGTTCGTCAGTAGTGCAATCAATTTCTGCTGACTGCATTGGGCTCATGTTAGCAGAGAAACTTGTGTCACGCCAGGTCCTGCTTTGTGCTGGGTGTAAGTTTGGGACAGACTTCAGCTTTTTCTGACAGGTAAAAATGTGAGGTTTCTGTTAATGTTATTCAGCTGTATAATGTGCACAATCAGGTGTACACAGAGTACAAGACTCCTAGACAGACAGACATGCAGATAGACAACAGATTATACTACATATGTGAAACAAAACTCCTCCTATATCCTATATTTGCACTGTGGAAGGATTCTGAATTGCCCAGAATAAACTCATGCAAACCATTTCAATGAGAAAAACTGAAACAAAAAAAATTTAATTAGACATGAGCACTAGTGTAAACAAGGTATGGCGACCAGAGTTAAGAAGAGCATTGTGATTTGGAGAAATATACTGGAACTGGGGGGAAAAAAACCAAACAATCATACCACCAACAAAACAATAACAGGTGACTAGATCAACAGAACTCATCACTCTAGATAAATGGACTCCCCTTACTGAGATGGCCACATTTTCCCAGCACCCTTCAGTGTTTTGCCTTACTCTGCTTCAATCTGGTATACCCTAAATAACCCTGTCACATGTATGCTTCACGTGTGTATAAACACTGTGCTTTGTATGTTGCTTTCTTCTCCCATTTCCTTGTTACCTCTGCATTTGGGATATACATCAGCATGGATAGAGCTATAAGACCTGGAACCTCAACCCTCATCATGCCACAGACTGATCTGCTGAGCACCATTTACTGCTTTAGCAGAAGGGTCCCTTTCCCCAATACCAGTGTTACTTTTAATAAACCCTTTGCAGAAATATTTGTGACTTGTACAAGGTTCACATACTTGTGAGAAGTTGACCTTGAACCTTCCATTGGGTTCTTGTTCCCTAAAATTACCATATGAATGTCTCCTGCTGTTTTCTGCCTCAAACTTCCCTACCATTGTCTCAGTACTAATTACTCTCACTTTCCTTTGTGGTGCTGTTGTTGATCATTTTTGGTAAGTGCTGGGATGGATGCTGCATCTTTTTAATTGACGATAGTATTGCATCAAGGCTGAAAGGTTTATTGGCTGGAAATATGGCAGGGAAATCACCTAACCATATAAATCTTCAGTTAAAATCCAGCCTGTCACTGTGAACTGGTCGTTATTAGAATTATATATATATATATATATATATATACACACACACACACACACACACTTTAATTCAAGTGAAGATGAAATTTCTGAGATCTATCATCGAGGAGGCTGATAGTATCTACTACATTCCTCTGTGTTTACCTGTCAGTTTTGTCAGTCCAAAGTGCTGATGTGCTTTGTCTCAGTATTTACAAACAATTTGGGCTCTCTGATCCCATTTTAGTGCTGCACAATTTTGTTGTCTGGGAGTTTGTTAGATGAGCAAAAGGTTGATTCAGTGTTAATTGAGATAATGTCTATTAGCAGCAAGTACCAGCTTAGATGAATGATAAAAGCCTCTGTTAGATACTGTAGCTGGAAAAACAGAGGGGATCATAAGAAGATCTGGTGCTGGATCTGCATGTGGCAGCTTGGAGGGGTAGAGGACTAAACCCCATTCAGGCAGTAGGAAACATCCCAGAAGCAGCACAATGGCTGTACCCTCGTGTGACTTTTTGTGACCCAGGTGTGTGCCCCCTTCTTCCCTGAGCACCTTCTGCTGTGCTGCTATTGGTGCCCCTCTCGGTGTGGGTAGGTTCGCACATAAGGCTTATAGTGATGTTGCCTGTATTGTTCTTACTTCAATCTTATTAGTACTACCCTATACACATGAGAGGACTGAACAGAGAGTCAAATTATTTTTATCTGCTTCTAGCAATAACCAGAGATTGGCAAAAATATGTTAAAATGTATTGTGAGACAAAATACCTTAAGTGTAACTTTATCAAACTTAACTACAAAATACAGTAAGCACACAATTTATCAAAATAAACTGCAATATTTTGTTTTTTAAAAATTCAACTTCCTTTTTACATTGGCCTGCTTAATCTGTTCCTTCACCAGCCCATTGATTCAACTGGCCGAGCATGAGAGCAACATCTTTTAACTGCTTAGCATGGCACAGTACAAGTGTAAAACTAGACAAAAAAAATAATCTGAAGTGTCTAAAATACATTCCAAATACTCATGTGAAGACCCAGACGAAGATAAATTAAACTAAAAAGAAAAAGTAATAAGAACACAATCAGAAAGATTTGTTTTGCTGTAATTTAACTGAGAAAATGGTTTCCTTTATTCATCACAGATTTTCCACAGTACAACAATGATACAAATTAGTACTTCAACTCTATGGGCAGCTCACTGCTTTCATTAGTTGACCTTAGCACAGTTGGAATGGTGTAATGGTAAAATGTTATCATACCAATAATTTAGAAACCTATACAAAGGTAAGTGTTAAAACTTAAGGTCTTTGCTATATTAGAAACAAAAATGTTTCACACACCTTGCAGCAAATAGTTTCTTGTGCGTCATCTCTCATGTGCATATTTAATACTGTAACTATTATAACTATTATCATTTTAGTACATATATAGTTTCTATGATTAGGTACATTAGGGTTGTGGGTGGCACTCACATCTCTAGGGCTGGGCTTCCTGTTTGCCTTGCATGTTCTCAGTGTGTGGCATGGGCTTCCTCCATGTACTTGGGTTTCCAGTGGAGATCCAAAAACATGCAGTTAGAAAAATCAATGTCACTAAATTGCCTGTGTGTGTGTGTGTATGTGTGTGTTTATGTGCATCCTGCAATGGACTGGCCTCCTGTCCAAGATGGACAGGCTGTCCTCGGTGGGCCCTGTCCAGCATGCCCTCCCCGATGGCTCCCTTGACATGCTGTTCTCCATCCTGCTTTGAAATTTCGTCCAGCACCTCCCTCCTACCTGAGAGCCGGCGGCCTCCTCTCAGAGGCGATAAGCAGGCTTTTAATTTAGAGCATGGGAGGTGATGGACAGAGACCCTGGGGGGCCTTCCCACTCAGACATCCATCAAGCAGAGCACTCCTGTGGGAGCAGACCCACCCTGCAGCTCAGTGCTGCCTGGAGGAGCGGGCAGCAGAGCCAGGCAGCAGAGCCCTGCACAGCGCAGTCCGCTGGGCACCGATGGTCATCAAGGAAACGTTTCCATGCTAATTTCATCCTCATCATTTTACGTATGTGTCAAAGCCTCTGAAAATGGCCTGGAGCCTATTTCCCAGAGGGCATGCTGGTGCTGAACGGCCTGTACACCATGTCAAAGTTGGAGAGTCTATTTGGTTATGTTGTACCATACATCATTAAAAAGATTATTGTCCGTTATTTTTATATTTGATTTCTTACTACTTATAAAACGTCATGACAAAACACAAACTTAGAATTGTATGAAACTGCCAGCCAAGGAACGCAATAGGTGCTATGTATTGTGCTAAGAGCACAATACATGGTTTTGATTTATTTGTCTTCTTATGCAAATGTAAATACGCTTTGTTTTGTTTTTAACTCTTGACTATATGTCAGTGTTTTTCAATGTATTTTTAACGTATTGTATCTCCGATCCAGTGTAAAGCGTCTTTGAGTATCTTTAAAAGCGCTCCAAAAATAAAATGTATTAATATTATTATTATTATTATTTGCCTTTATTGAATTGTCCAGTAAAATGAAAGGAAAGGCATGACTTGCATTTTGTGCTGCATCTTGAGGAATCTCACTGGTCTTGGGCATAATTTTATGCTGTGGAATTGCATACTTTGTCTCCTGATGTGACCTGGTTCAAATGTAGCCCCATCTGCCCTTCTGTCACCCTGTATCCCCTCCCCTCCATCTGCCTCCTACATGGACAGCTGTCTGTAAACCAGTTCTACTACATTCCCTGCATGTAGACCTGAATATGTAAGTTAAAACAATCTACTGCTGCTTTACTGAAGTTAAAGTATTGTGTTTCAGAACCCATAATATTCAATTACTAAGTCCATGGACAGTACTACCTCTCTGGACCTAAAATAAAAATATATTGATCCAGAAGTAGTACCTTTTGCTGTCTTTCTTACTTGGTTCTTGGGTTAGTCTCTGGGATGTAGAATAAACTCCTGGATCACTTGCTAAGTAGTGCTGAGACACTTGAGTCAACTTGCTAGCTAAATCAATTAAGATTAATAATTACACCAACTTGTCACAAATTTTATTTCTGTTCCATGAAGGCCTTTGAGATGTACTAAATAATTAGTAAGTAACGCCTAGAGTAGAAGTTATTACATGAGAAGTTCTTGGAAAAGCTCAGGGACAAAACAAATCTGGAGAAACACTCTGTTCAGTTATAACAAGAAAAAGGAAAAAGAGTTAAGGAGTTTAAAACTGAGTATCTTCTCTGCATGTGCTTTCAGTAGCCCTGCCACCAGCTCCACTCATTTAAGCATTTATATGACTCATGTTGCTCCTCAGTCTGGGTCAGTGTTTGCCAGTAATTGTAATTTGTTGTCTTCCTGTCTCTTTCTCTTCTCCAAACTATCTTTCTTTGTTTCTCTATCTCTTTCTCTGTCTAACACTTTAAACTGTAACTTATTCATCTATGTTAAATATTCTAAATGATTGTTCAATAATACACAAAATTTCTATATGTATTTTATTCATACATCGTCTGTATAAACTGCATGTACTTTTTGTTTTAAATACTGCAGCTGAATGTTAAAATTTCTAACTCATAGACTAATAAAAGTGAGAAGTGGTAAGATTTGCTTTATCATTTGTAATATTGAAATTTCTCATCTTTAGGCAATTATTAACTGTAAAGAAACAACTGAGATTTAAAGTTTAATTATATAAATATCCTCCTATTAGCTAACCAGGAATACCATTTTATATAATCTATAGCATTAATTCTACTTTGAAAACTGATTCAGTCACTCATTTAAAGTCTGTTTTGCAATGGCATTCGATTCTTGTCATTATTCAATGCCATTTTTGTTTTGGCTACTATCAGTAGTTATATTCATTGTTATTAAGTTGACGTGTATATATTTTTTTAAGATTTCGAATTATATTGATTAAATATAATATGTTCATGATTTCCCTGAAATTAAAATGATCTGACCTAATAATTCTGAAATAACTATATTGATTCAATAAATATATTTGATATAATTATTTACATTAAAATTGCTTGAGAACTGTTTGTGTGGTTGATTAGAAAGGTTCAGAATTACTGGTGAAATCACAAGCACCTAGGTTGCAATAAATAGCTGGTAAAGAGCTGCCACTTTGAGGGTTCTGGTTGATTACTACGTTCCTGCTACAGCAGACCGAAAACGGAGTCTACAAAAAACATCCAATTTCAGCACCTTGGACAAGGCACATATTTTCAAATATCGCGTGTGTCGTGCATAATTAAACGTGGCTTGTGTACGATGGATAGATTTAGAAATAGGGAGAATTGTATATTGAATAATACACATTTATAGAAAAATCGAACATCGGAACAAATGCAAATAGGCGCCGACTAGAAATTAATGGGCTGGCGAACTGGTCCATATGTTCAGTTTGCAAGAGGTTGTGAATAAGCCATTGTCACCATCATAGACACCTTTGTTAAAACAATTTGCATTGAAATATACAATTTAGCATTTATATCTTTACTAGCATTTATCATTAACAAAAAATGAATTTCTTGCTTTTCTTGAAAATACGTAAAACGGTAAAACAACGGGAAGGTACAACTGCAACAAAGAGTACCAAGCTAATAGTATGGAAAGCAGCGAAGCGTAACTAGCACAGCAACAATTTAACATGAACAACATTTTTGGTTTTTGAGTTTTGGGAAGATGAATACATACTTCAGTTTGATCAAGTATAATTATTAGCCTACAACTAACTGTATGTAGTAGTAACAATCTTGCAATTGATATTTTATTGCGTTTATTGTTGTTTAAAAAATATTGTAAATTATAGTGCGACATTTTCAACAGTATTAGGGCAATAGGCGCACATGGTACATAAATGATTGCACGACTCAGGCCTATGATTTCCCATTAATGTGCAGTGTTAGCTTAGTGCGTGCGTGTGACTGTTATCATAAATTGTATTTTGGAAAAGGTTTAGAACAAAAACAGCCACCAGCGTGAAAAGAATATCTTTGCACTTATTTATATTAATCGTTGATATTTACTATGTATACGTGTTCAGGCCATATTTTAGCACACAGCCTATGATGTGGTAAACTTCCCCTGGGAGAGAATCTGCTTCACAACATTGTCACCTCCGCCAATCTTTGCGATATAGGCCTAAGTATAAACGTCCTCATCTACAGAGTGGGATAAATAATGTCAGATGGGTCCGAGTGACTGAGCGAGCTGACGGCTAAACGCGCTCGCCAGCGTCTGCAAAGGCGAGCGCTCAGCGCCGCGGGCTTCCCTTTTCTTCTGAACAACCACAACGGCATCCCCTGGCGAAAGCAAATTCGTAGCTTCTTTATTATGCAGATTCACTTTTTCACACCTCCACAAAGAAAAATTAGGCTAACGATCCCAATATCAACAGAAGGTGATTTACCTGAATCTTGAACTGTTTGTTTGTGTGTGAACTGTCAATTAGATAAAACAAAATGAAATGAATGGAAATATGAAAATATGATATATGAAATGTGTTGCAACTTTTCCATTTATTTTATTTTAAGTTCAATGTATGTTTAATTCTGCTATTTTATCCATTTTTTTCCTCATTTATAGTGATGCATAGTATATGATTGATTCTTTGTTCTGTAAATTTCAGAGAACCCTTCGAATTAATTTACACAATTATCACAAGCCTTACTGCCTGTTGGTATGTGCTGCTTCGTACTTCGTCCTGCCAGATAGTAACAGGATTCTTGTGAATGTGTTCACTGAATATGAAGTGCATTAAATAAGTATTAGTTATCATTCATTATCTGTTCACCAAGTCTGCATGAGAGAGTTCAAAGAGTTCAAAGTTGAATTTAATTGCATAGTTTATATAAATGTTTATATATCTATTCGTTTTTTTATTGAGTAAGGAATTAAAACAGCACTGTACCCTTACTGGACAATAACAACCCCAACTATGAACGTAACCCCGCCTCTTTTCCCACCCTCATGTAGCCAAACACAACTACTAGGCCGCGAATACCATTGTTGTTGCTGTAATTTAGAAATCCAAGCACCAGCGTTCCTGGATGCATATTTGTTTTGTTATTATTGTGAATGTATTAATATATATGGATACTACATATAATATACAGAAAAATAAAATTGAAGATTACTGCAATATCAAATTTAATGTGTGGGCCTGCATTTCTCTATAATCAATATATAATAAACGTTATATGTCAAAAATAGTAATATCTGTAACAAGAAGTTGATACATTTAAATATCATTAAAATGTCTTTCTTTTAATTGGATCTAGAGAGTTCTTCAGTAATCCAAGTAAAATTAACTTAGTCGCAAAATCTTTTTGGTACGCAAATATACCATGCACTGTCATTAATCAGACGATTTACTAATTGATATAATAAATCCGTATTATCTTCCCACCTTTAACACCGTCGCAGCTCCGGAGTAAAATCTTAACTAGAAAAGAGGCAAGTCTGCAATAACCGTTAGGCCTATATGACAATTCAAGACCGTTAAATGATGCAATACCCATTGTGAACACATGTTGCCTTTGCTAGAGAAGACGGTGCAATATTAGAATACCGATTACATATATGTAGGGGAGATATGTTTAATAGCCGTTCAACTTGTAGAACGATACGCAATGTAAATCTAATGTTGGAAGGTATTGCATTAGACGAACAAACTAACAGCATAAAAATGTAAGGATGATGTCATTATAGACAAAAACAGTCAGAAATAATGGAAACAACCTTAAAGACACACAAGCCATGAAAACAAATTTGATTCTATGTTTTTCAATCGTTGGAATGGACAACAAACTGAATTCAAGTATTCGAATGGACTAAACATGTAGGCCTAATTGTCATGTATATCAGTCCATTGAAGAAGTTATGTTATTCTCGCAAAAAAATAATGTGTTTGAAGTTAAGAAAAATACATTTATGTAGGCAATGCATTAACAAATTTTAAACAACGTGAATTATGACATTATGTGATCAGATATGTAGTATTTCTAATAGCATTTTATTTTAATATAACATAATTTAAATAGGTTGTGTACTTCACGCAACAATAATAGTAAAACAAATACATGCAATCAAAAAAGTGGTAGAATGGTTTGGAAGTAAATAGAGAGTATCAAGAATTTGCATTCGTATCAACCCTGTTCTTCTTGAGCGGAGCGATCTTTCTTGTAGTGTATTATACTTATGAATAAATCACAGATTCTGGTTTTTATAGCTTTCCGTCTTTTTATCCAGCTCGTAAATAAGGAGTGAGAAAGAAGTGTGAAAAAGATTGTATTATTCGAAGACTGCAGTAGGCTAAATCGTCTACTGTGCTGATAGCAAACGAGATGTTTTCAGTTAAAGGGAGAGAGTATACAATAATCATGCCAATAATGCATACAAAGAGTCAAATTTGACTCATAAATATATACGAAAATTTCAGAGACGTGTTCTGTGAAGGCAAGGACTAGGTAGGGGTTGTCCAGACTTGCAACCTACGGTCGGTCTGTGTAGCGCGCCGAATTTTATTCCAGTGTTTGGAAAAAACTGTCAATAACCCCCCCTCCCCCGCCCCAAAACCTGACTGTTTAGCTCTTTGTGGCGTCACAATATTTCGAGCTTTCTCCTCCTAAACACTGTAACTTTAATCCACGGAGAAGAGAAAAATAATTTTGTGAAACCACAATTTTGGAGACTCCAAAATTAAGACATTTCATACACTACACTACCGTCCATCTATTCACGCTATTTTGGATGAACAACCGAAAGTCACAAAATAACTAATGAAATTAAAAAATTATAATTTCTATTAAACAAAAACAAACACACCGTTAAAATAAATGTATTTAACATATTCACATTACCGGTTGCTCCATTGCAAAAATGGAATTTCAATGTTTGTCAACATTATAATAATGACTGAACTCTTTATGTTTTTTGTCCGTCTCAAATGTTCCCAGCATTGCATCTCGAAGTAGAATTAATTTGGGACTCATCCTGGGTGCAGACGCACCATGGGGCATTTCAAGTCGTCGCAGGTTTCCGTTCAAGGTATACATCCAAACCCGAATCTTGCTGTAGATAACGTTTCGAGAAAATTATTCTAGTATATTACATTATACACTTTCATATACTCATGTTTCAGGTTAGATATTCACTCATTTGTTATTTGCAAAAATTATAAGCCTATTCCATGCAACGAAAATGTGTAAAATGTGGATAGATAGTAATCAGCTAAACAAACGCCAAGGTAAACGGTTCTCCATTCTCATCTTTGCTGCAGTTTCTCAGTTTGCTCTTGCTGTTTGATCGGCCTTGACACTGCGCGGTCACTGACATTACGACCAACCGGCTCAGGTCTGCGTATGGTTCTCATTAACGCAGCTAATGAAACGATTAACTAAACATTACAATTCCCATCCATTAGCGGCTACTTTGTTGAACCACATGTCAATCCCTCCCCTTGAAAGAGGAAGTCCTACCTTCTTAAGCCTTTTCATTTCCCGGTAAATATCGTACAACAAGAACAATTGTGATGCGCTACGCTAGTTTTATTTTCAGTCAAGTTAAGCCCAACATCAGAATTCTTAATAGGCTAAAAATCGCTATAAGTGTCTTTTCAAACACTGCTTGCTTTTTGATATATCTTCCCGGAGTAACCTTCGAACATAAAGTAATCACTAGGCCAATAGTAATACTAACGAAGAACAAAATTTTAAATAAACAGGATAAACCTGGAATATCCGGCGAACTATGAAAATCTTATTATTATTATTATTATTATTATTATTAGGCCAATGCAATCATAACGAGCTCGTTTAATGTTAAGTAAAATGTACTGTCCAATTTGACAATACAAAACATAATGTATAAAGTCACATAATTGCAAACATTAATCAAAACATGCCTACTGTTTCTCGAGGTGTCAGTCGACCCGTTTATAGCAACTAATACTTACAAAACACCCGAATGTATTGTTTTGAAAAAAGTAGAAACAGTGTGTATCTGATTGGTATGCAACTAACTTGTCTGTATAACAAAGCCAGTGTTACTCGATGGGGGATTGGAGAGTAGATTGCTTTTCGCTTTATATCGATTATGCAACGAGCAAGATACTCCACATCTACGAGAAAGACCGTTGACTCACACTAACCCAGGACACCAGAGGTTATAGAAGTTTCCCATCAAACTTATAAAAGCAAAGTATTTTTCTTTTAATGTATTAATCATAAAATAGCATTTAGCACGTTAAGTTAAAGCTATTATTTCTGAAGCTATCCATTTTTGGACCAATGTAACCAGAATACCAAAATTTGGAATAAAAAAAATCTAGGCGCTTTGTTCGAATTTCGTGTTTTCGGCAAAATCTTGATAACATTTTTGGCAATATAAATATATTTTGCTATCGTTTTAAAACAGCTGATCTCTTTCAAAAAATCGTTAATCTTTATAATTTAAGGAATTGTTTGTCACCAGATCTCGTGCAGACTTCTAGCCTGTTTAGACGTGATATAAATTAAAAAGGTTGCCATGGCAACTCCGTTCTGATTGGTCGTCTGTACCCAAACGTGACCTAGTACGTAACCAAATCTGAATAAGGATGCGCGAATTACCCAAAATCTAGTACACAGCGATGAGAATAGTGGCGAGGTGAGGTGAAGGGGAAAACCAGAGACAAGGACAAGAAGAAAAAGGAATGATTTTTTTTTTCAAATTATACCTCTGTGCCAGCATGAAATAACTTTCCTGAGATTCACCTTCAAAACACTTCAAACGGGAAGAACACAATTGGTGTTTCCCTGGATAATGGCTAAAAGGAGACAGGAGTGAGAAAACTCGGGTAATCAATTTCAGTTCTAATCGGCAAAGGCGGTCATCAACTAGATGCTAGCACAGGAGACGCAGTGAGGGGGAGAAAGATTTGTTCTGCTGTGGTCTTCCTCAAGAGTCAAGACGTTGTTCCACGCAGAGTCGTGTGGCCCCGGTCCGGACAGCAGTGCCCCTTCCGGAAGGTCGGCACTGGTCCCCCTCCAGGGTAGCAGTATAATGGTGCACTGCGCGGGTTGTGAGCGGCCCATTTTAGACCGCTTTCTTCTAAACGTGCTGGACCGTGCTTGGCATGTCAAGTGCGTGCAGTGTTGTGAATGCAAGTGCAATTTGACTGAAAAATGCTTTTCCAGGGATGGCAAGCTGTATTGCAAAAATGACTTTTTCAGGTAAGGCGTTTTTGGTTTTGTGTGGAGATATAATGAACTTTAGGTTCTTTGTGTTCTACATTTGCTAAGCCACTCACAATTTGCTTTGTTTTTCTAGTTTAATAAATATAACAAGCTAAGTGTTTCAGATATTATACGCCTGTCTTTGTTTTCACTGTGTTTTGACTATTTTTATTAAGTTAGGTAAAGCTACCAACTGTTGCAGAATGTAGACATTTGATTTTTTTAACAGTAGACCAATAATTGCATACTATACTTACCCATGAAAAAATCTGACTTTGACATTTCAGCATTTAATATTTGTATGTGTTTGAGCTTTAGTATATTTACACTGGTGCTGAGCAATAAAAACAGAGTTATACAATTTGCACGTTGACAACGTTTGTTTTTATTTTTGAGGAAATGTGATTTACAATGATGTGATTGCGGCAATAATATTGTATTTACTAGTATAAATACATGGCAGTTAGATGTGAAATCACGGAGAAATTGAATTTTAATAAATTTGTCAATATAGGATATCACAAAATAGGTAAGATCGTGTAAAATGTAACATATTGTTACCGGTTTCGGACACATTTTAGGGTTTTAAAATAAATATAGGCCTATATTTTAAATATATTTTTAGAGTCGATAATGCAATCTGTAGTTATTTAATGTAACAAGATCATTATCTTTGTATTGTAATTGCAATTGTAATGTTAAATTTGTCCAAATTGTTTAATGACGTGGAGTGTTAAAGCCTTTGTGATGGGATTGTCGGCCTTGACCATCATGTTAGAGGACCATCCATTTCGGAATCTCAATAAGCGCGGTAGGGAACAGATACAATGCCTGTTATCTGGAAACAATAATGTCCACGATGTGTCTATTTGTTGTGTAAGTAGACCCTATCTCTTTTTCCAATGGCCATCTCCAGGTGCTTTTGAAAAGAAGAAGCCGTGCTGTCCCATTGCAAATAGGAATTCGCAACTAGATTTGCATTGTGATACAGTGTTTGGAGTTGGGATGAGGCAACGGCTGAATGAATTTATCTCATTTGATTATTCCCAAAAACTTGCCGTATATTCTTATAACGTACACGCAACTATATTCCAGTTATATATTTAATGAAATATATATTATTTAATGAAAGTTATTTTTTTCAAAAGAGAATCTTATTCGCATGCTATGTGTTTCACGTCACGTTTAATGCTATACATCCATATAATTAAAGCATTATTTATATATTTCTTTAGTAGGCTTTTTAATGTTATTGTTTTATAAACACCGGCAAATAAGTAATAAGACTACTGAAGTAACAGCACTTACTCTTTTTAATAGTGTTTTAAAGCTGCGTGTAAATCGGGATATCTTTATTCACGTTCTCTGTATTTTATAAAGCGGTAAATGCGAATTACACAATATCATCTTATTTTAGTTCACTGGTTTTGCATAATAAAACGTTTGCAGTTTTTCTAATCCTGCACTCTCCCCGATTTTATATGTTGATTGTCACTAATACGTTTTTTGTGAATTGCACACGTTTGTGTTCTCGTGTTAATTTGTAGGACTCTGTCAAGATGGTAATAATCTGTTTGGCAGGGAAATCTTGATAGACAACCATCAGACGATTAAAGGGAGCTCAGGCAGAAACCCAAAAATGTGCTCTCACACGGTCGCTTTATTTACCGACACTGATCGTGAAATTCAAATGTATTAAATCTGGGGTATGTTTAGTACATAATTAATAAATGAAAAATAAATGTTAGTTTCATTCTTCTCCTCTTCTGGCTGTAGTCCATAACATTACCCTGAGGTCGTTAATTGTACACTGGAAAAAATGCATGCCATAGTTGTTAATAACAACTATGTCTATTTTAAATAAAATGCCGCATTTTTAGATGCTACCCTGCCGTTACCACGCAAATTCTAACTTTAAAGCGGGGATTGTCAACCTACCCGTACACGGACAGACGTGTCCTTTGCAAGACTCGTCTGTGTCCGTCGCAAAAGCTTCTGAATAAGAAAAAACTATGTAGGTTTGATCGAAGATGATGACCCCTGCTTTATACTAATAAACCCTAATACATGTAACATTTTTCATTGGTGTAACAATCATTAATCCTTTTTTAAAAGATAAAATCAGGTAATAATTTTATATAAAGAAATATCTGGGTGCTGAGCAAAATATTACTACTGCACAGGCGAAACAATTCTTTTTCTTAGATTCTCGCTATTTAAATGTAAATGCGGGGACTCTCCACAGCTTTTCCATCGCAATTGCAGTCTGAATATAAGAGGTCTAATCTACCGGAGAGCTGTTAATATCAGCCATTTTCACCCAAAGTAAAATTGCAGCCCCCATTTTAAATTAACGGGCCGAGTAATTGTTTTCATTTATTATTTTTCTTTAATAACTAAAATTACGATAGGCCTATTTTAAATTAGGGTGGCGTCTGGTTATCTGTCTTGTTATTTTATTTCTATTTTCATATTCTGACCTTTTTCCCTCCTTTTTAATTTCAGGAGATTTGGCACGAAATGCGCAGGTTGCCTCCAAGGTATCTCACCTAGTGACCTGGTTCGAAAAGCACGGAACAAAGTGTTTCATTTGAACTGCTTTACCTGCATGGTTTGCAACAAGCAGTTATCCACTGGAGAAGAACTGTACATAATAGACGAAAACAAGTTTGTATGTAAAGAAGATTACTTGAATACTAGCGCCATTAAAGAAGTCAGTTTAAATTCAGGTAAAGATATTCCATATTACTTGCATATCTTTTTAATGCATGACTAAATGACTGCCATGAAAATATACATACATTGTCATGCACACAGTGGTGCTGGGTAACATGTCCAATGTAACTAGTCCCATTATGTATCAAAATATATTCCTATCAATACATAACAATAAATAAACAAGAAATGCTCGATTCTAAAATCGTCTTATTAAAAATACTTGACCGACTTGACAACAGGCCTAGTACATTCAATTCTGCTTTGTAAAGGTGATCGGCCTTTACATTTTTTTTAAAAAAACACCTCAGTGATAAACCTATGTAGACCTAAATATTTTAATAACCATAAATAACTAAATAAACATTTTCTCTTCAGCGGAGATATTGGCAATCTTACATAAAGTACGGTCCACCGCTAAAAATATATATCACTCCTTTACTTAAAGTCCGGCTTAATGTGCGGATACTCAAACAAATGTATTTATTACCGCTGATGGTCTGCAATTTTCAGGAATGAAAAAGTTGGTATATAATTCCAAAAATATGGAAATAAGGTAAAAAAATGTTACTATATTATATTTTGTGCCAGTACTATATTTCGAGCATTAATGAAAATCGTCCAACATGTGCATTGTAACGACAATAGCCATTTGTTTTTGATTTTTCAAATCACACTGAAGTAACTAAAAATTCTGTTTATTCTGTTTTTATTCTGTACTGACTATAAGTGCTGTTCTATGATTAACATTTTATGCATAATCTTATCCGAACAATCAGCACCATGGACAGTGATTTTATGCTCTTCTTACCCTTGCTTTCTAGGTATAACAATCAGAAGTGTAGAGCCCAGGTCTTAGACATTTTAATCGACGTTTAAATGTGCACTACGTAGATCACTTCCGCTATGTGGAAAGAGCTAAAACATGCAGATTTGAACATTCTACAGTAATATACATGAAGCAGTTGTGTTCTTGTAGATCAGTTTAACTCCGTGCAAAACACAAAGTATTGTGTTTAAACTTTTGAATCCATTTATTTTAGTTGATCGATATATCAGGTCCAATCTCATACGTAACCGTTCATTTTGTGATAAATTCTCCGATCTATTTGGCTAGTAATCTAAAGTAGTACAAGTGATATCACGTGACTAGAGTTGGCACGGGACCAGGAGCAACTACAGCTCTCCATACTTTAACGTTTTCTAATTATATGTCGATAACTATTTCCTATGTTCTTTTACCGTTTTTATCGTTCTATAAAAACTGCAACAACAAAAATAATAGTTATTATTATTTAATCTCAGATACAACCCGGAAATTATATGTAAACGTTTCTGAGATCACACTATACCGTAAAGAGCTATGTACCTTATCGAAATTACAGAGATAAGATTTGACCTCAAATGGCTGTAGGTCATTCTCAAAACGTATATACTTATTTTCAATTCTAAATTCACGAGCTTTTCTAAAAATTGCGTGCGGGATTATTCAGAATAGCTCCTCATAAAAGAAACATCGAAAAAAGAATCTGAATCAGGTTATCAGGCAAAAACTTATATTTCAATAATTTTAAATGCATACGCACAGTATATTGCTACTAAGAAAATTCAGTCTCATGTTGTCGGTTGTCATGTTAATCGGTTTAGATTTTAACAGCCAAACAAAATGATCATGTGGTGATCATGTGACAACGACCCCCCACGCGACATTATTTGGCTTACATCTGGTGGAGACTTTATGTCAGGTTAACATGCAGATAATAGAAAACAGATTTTGTTTTAATTGTTAAAATCTGTTTATATAATGTCATAAAAATACATCGGAATTACTCCAATGAATATAATAATAAAATATGTGTTACATGAAGGCAACATGCATTTGCATTCAACCCATATTCATACTTGCTATAGTTTAGCATTGGTTTAATAAAAAAAACCATGTAAAATATCTGTCATTTGACTTTGCTAAACTCAATATCCAAAACAAACGTACAAAGACATATGCCTTGTAAAAATCTTAAATAAACACATTATTACAATGAATCGTTCAAAAGATTCTTAATCAATCAAAAATGCAGTCGAGTGAAAAGATGCAGGCTTGCAACAATTAAAATTAATAAATAATTAGGCCTACATTTTCAATTACCTTTGTTAACCTGTTTACTTGGATATATGGTATAGTGACATGGGGCTAGAAATTCTGTGCCACGCACTGTTATTGCTATTCATCATCATCATCATCATTATTATTATTATTATTATTATTATTATTATTATTATT
>JAODLD010000046.1:33027473-33055824 GCA_026781065.1 Mormyrops boulengeri | reverse complement strand
TTGGCAGACCCTTGAGGGTACAGCCCCAGTGACAAGCAAAGGTACAAATTTGTACCCTTTTTTCTGAGAGTGTAGGGGATGTCTCCCTGTCCACACAAAACAGTATTTTTAGAAGCACCATGGTGTAACATGGCATAATAGCATGAATGAGTATGTGCCAGTCACTGGAAAAACTGAATACCATAATACTAATTAGACTGCGCTTAAATATAAAAGTATTTTTAGGACTGAGATGAATGTCAATGACTGTCAGTATTAGAAAAAATACCTTTGCCAGTACTCCTGAAAGAGTGAGAAACATGGTTAATTGAATGTAATTTGTAATACTTCCATAGATACTTTCAGAATTATACAGTATATGTATATAGGGAAAAATCACAACAAGCAGAAGTTCATTGTCAATATATGTGGTTCTGCATTATCCTAATGACTGTTTCTGCTTTATAGGGGTGTCCTATATGTTTGTGTGTGACATGTAGAAGTAGATTGCGATTCCATTTAGCAAGAATTGTCACTGAGTTACTCAGTTCATAATAGCCCAGCTAAGTAGGGCTCCTGTGCTGTTCTCATCTGTGCTGTGCAGGAATTTACTTAACAAAATGTCACACTCTCTCCTAGCCCTAGGGAAGCTTCCAGACCGTTTCTGTGTATAAACACATACAATGGAAGCAAAATTCCAGTAACTCTTTCTCATCCAAAGCCAGCCGAGAAATCCGAAATGTCTTACTGAATCATGCTAGTCCTAATTGCACCAGCATTTTTGGGCATGTAACGCAGTGTTCTCAATGGACCAGGAAGTGAGCTCAAGTAGTATTTGTCAGGCCTATTTATGTAATGTTTGAAAACAGTGTTGGGTGCATGGTGGTGTTCAGCTGTAATATAAAGCTTGCAATTTTAACAGCCCACCTTGTAATTTAGTGGTTAAGGCCATAGGGTGGGAAACCTGAAGGTGATTAGTTCAAGTTCCTGGATATGCTTCTATTACGCTACATTTGAGTAAGGTACTTAACCTGAAGTATTCAAATCACATTCTAATATGAGACTGAAGTTGGAAATTTCTTTTAGAAAAGTGGAAGTTAAGTGATGAAATGTAATCTTTTTCTTTGTTCTACAAGACTTAGAGCTTTATAGAAATTTAGCAATTACAGCCAGGAAAGTGGCATCATGCATATGAAAAGTGAAATGTAAAATAACCTTTTTTTTTAACAACGAAAGCTATTTCTAGGTTGAAGTTTTAGCAATATTTAATTGTTTAACTGAGGAGGTCTGTATTCTTATCACTTGATGCATTTTATCTGTGCTATTCCTGATGGTTACTGAAGTCGTTTCCATCATAATGATAATGGATGTAATTAATTTATTCTGATTAGTGGCTTGACCCAAATGACAAACAGACTTGTGCTGAACAACAAAAAAGTGTATTGTGAAAATAAAACAGAGTGGAGCTCAATTTAAACTATAGATGTGTGGGTATTTTAAATCAGTTGTCTGCTCTATGCTTCACCTTCTACTTTATCCTTACATGACTGCTGTTATGCTGACTGCTTGGGCTGGCCAGCCTGTCCTTAATTGACCATATTCTCACCTTTCAGGTGTGGTTTCAGAACCGCAGATCTAAAGAGAGGCGGATGAAGCAGCTGAGTGCGCTCGGGGCCCGGAGGCATGCCTTCTTCCGAAGCCCACGCAGGATGCGTCCACTGGGCTCCCGGCTGGAGGATGCAGAGCTCATGGGCTCTGGGCCATACAGTTATTATGGAGGTATGTTCTGCAGACTGCACAGCAACCCCTGTGAGAGGGAGACTCTGTGAATATCACACTGATTTCCTGAGCTTCTTCAAACTCTGTTCAGCAAATGTTTGATCAGGATTAAGATATAAGATTTAGGATATACAGGGGGTCCTTGGGTTACGACGTCGCGATATACGACGTTTCACTCCCTTAAAAACATAAAAAAATTGAGGCGTGAGTGTTTCGGCTTATGCTGTCAGCGTCGTATTTACGGACTATGTGGGCGAACTAGCTTGGTTGTGTGCGCCGGAAGAATATGCAGTAACATGGCCTATGAGTGAGGGAGTTGGCGTCCCCCAATACATTTACCTACGCCATTTTGGACTGTTAAATGCGCTGTTAAGTGTTCCGTTTGTGAAGAGGAAAGCCATCACGATGGAAGTGAAATTAGACATTGTAAAGAGATCAGAAAAGGGTGTGTTTCAGCTTACACCAAAATTCGGGTTACGTCACTGTCGCAGGAAGGGAACTGTGTCATAACCCGAGGATCCCCTGCATGCTGTATATATTGTTTAATTACAGTTCATTACTGGTTTAATAATCAATTGCACAAATGGAGAGCGGTTTTTATTTACTTGTTTGCTAACCAATTGTGTAGTAATGTAGAGACCTGGACTGCAGTGCTACTAAACATCATTTTAGTGACGGAGATTCATTGTAAGGATTATAGAGTCAGTAAACACTTACTCATATATTCTCAGTGGCCAGTTTATTTAATACACCAACTTGCTATTGCAAACAGCCTCCAAGCAGTGAGAAGTTTGGCTGCAGTTGAATACATAGAGATTGCAGACAGGGTGAAGAGGTCACTTACTATTCGACTGAGCATTACAACTAAGCATTACAATACCATGATCTAAGCTAGCATGGTGTGATTGTTGCTGCTGTATCTCCAGCATCTCAGAAACAGCCATCGCTCTACATCTAGACTCAGGTGTCTAGAGTTTATAGAGAATGGTATGATTAAAATAAACATCCAGTCAGTGGCATTTCTGTGGCCAAAACACCTTGTTGATGAAACAGGTTAGAGGAGAATGGCCAGGTAAAGCTCACAGGAATAACAGCTCGGTGCAGTACAATGGTGTGCAAAAAGGCTTCACTGAAAGCACTACTCATCTACCCAGGAAGTGATTCTGGTGGCCAGAGTGGCCCTACCAGGTACTATGCAGGAGACCTTAAGGGGCTGGTGTGTAGCTTAGTGGGTTAAGCTTCTGTGCCTGGGATCATAAGGTTGCTGGTTCAAATCTGGTCTCAGGAATATAGTCGTCTGTCTATAGGGCCTTGAGCAAGGCCTTTAATCTCCTGCTCTACAGGCACTCTATAGGTGGCTGCCCTTCACTGTGATCCCCAGGCTTGCTCTCAGCTGTACATAGCCTGATGTTCTGAAATGTTTCTTTAACTAACATACATATACTGGTCACCTGAGCCATCACATGCAATGTTTGAGCACACCCCTTTCAGCTCACTGCAGTTCTTTTTGTAGTTTTGAGATGATGTTTTGTTTATATTTTGCAGAGTTCTTCCTAAAATAAAAAAGTCATAGTCCCTTGTTTATGATCTTGAGTCATTACAGATGTGCAAAGTTCAGTGAACCTGTTAGTTGGTGCACACTTCATAAATCACTTCATAAATCACTTAATCAAAATCACTTAATAAAACCTTTAAAACAATTCACCAATCTATGTAAGGTAATAGTATCTAAAAGCACATTCTTCTTGAATTGTGTTCAGCTTTTATTATAATTTATCCTCTTGGAACATTTTCTGTAGTTTGGATGCATTTTATTGGTATTGTAGGGTTTTCTAGAAATCAAAACAGAGATCAGAAGGGAATGATGCAATATGCTTACCATTTAAAATCTTGAATTTACACATCTATATATGCACATTTACATGTATAATTTCATTGTCATAGCATTTTCATCGTTTGAATCCATTGTTTATAGTAAAATATATGCAAGCTGTACTACAAATTACATATTTATGAATTTATTTTTATTTAAAAAGCAGTTTTTTTGTTGTTGTTTGTAGAAGACCGTGTTGCCTTGCAGAGGGAAAATCAGACCATGGCTGTAGTCTCACCCTGTGCTCTTTTCTTCAGTGAAGAAGCAGTGTTTCTACCATAGCATGGCCTCCTTGTGGACGGTTGCCATGACTCCCAGTGGCATTTGCTGGGGCGACAGAGCTGAATGCACTCCCTACCTGTCGGGGGTTTGTTTAATCTGCTGTGCGACAGACCGTGTTCACACTTTGCTGAAAATCCCTTTGCGACCTCAGCACAAGGAACAAAAAGTCTTTGTCGAAAGGTTTAAAATGTGTGCTTGTTATGGTGCCTCTCTCAGGGGCTTACGAGATGGTTAAATATTATTTATTTGTAAATGTAATGATATTGGTCTAAACCTTAAAAACATGAGGAAGACAAGACTTATCAATATTAGGATTTATCAAAATTGGGGAATTAAGATAAGATGACTGATAATCAGCAATACTATTAATACATCCTGTCCATTTAATACGTAAACTATAAGAACATAAGAAATTTATAAATGAGAGGAGGCCATTCGGCCCATCAAGCTCGTTTGGGGAGAACTTAAGTAATAGCTCAGAGTTATGAAAATCTTATCTAGCTCTGATTTAAAGGAACCCAGGGTTTTAGCCTGCACTACTTGAACAGGAAGACTATTCCATACTCTAACTACACACTGTGTAAAGAAGTGTTTTCTCAAATTCAGTTTAAAATGTGGCCACCTATGGCCACGAGTTCTAGTATTTAAGTATATAATACTATTATACTACTATAATACTATATAGTAATATAATACTATTATACGTAAAATAAACTAAAATAGTAATCATAGTGATCCATAAAATAAAGGTATTTATTATTGAAGTAATATATTTTGAATTTTAGTGCTTCAGATCAACATTTGCATTTTTTTTGATACTGCTCATATGAAACTGTAATTAATATAGTTATATTAGGGTTAGAGTTAGAGCTAATCATCTGAACAGCTTGATGACCCAGGGTATGTAAAGTTTTCAAAACAAAAGAAAAGTAGTTTTGAGAATTTACAGCTCAGAGTAAAAGTGAGAAACTAGTTAATAAGCTCAGTTCATAGTTAATGCAAAGTGAAATCTAAGGAGGGACACTCTTGTTGTACCCTTGAGAAAGATACTTAGTTCATCCGTACTAAAATGTCAACTGTACTTAAACCTCCCACTTTGCAATGTGAGCAGCACTATATGTAATCTGCTTTTAACTGTACATTTCACTGGAGATCAATTTCACATAAATTCACTTATTTAAAATTTGAAAATAAATTAAATGAGATTCTTCTGTGGTAATGATAAATACAGTTTTAACCATTTTTTCTTATTTATGGCATCACAACTTTCTACTGATTTATTGGCCATAAAACTTTCACAACATTCATCTGTCTATGCATTATTCTTGGTATACAGTGGTTGTAGCAAATATATGATAATTATATGTCAGATCCTGCAAAAAATGTGCAGTTATAATTTAATGCAAATAAAATTTCAAAAGGGAGATGGGGTATCATTGAACTTGCATGTCCTATAGCCCTATTAAACTGTAGTCTCTCTGCAGTAAACTACATCTGACATATTGTAGCAAAGAATTCTTTAAATTTTGACATTGATAATCACATAGTTCCTAACAGTGATGCACACCAAATACTGTGGAAAAAGACTATTAAAACATTGTAAAGCAATACAAATACAGTAGGAGGATTAAAGAACACACAATATGGGTTTTTTTTGCTGTTTATTTTCTAGTTTGTTCCATTTCTTCTCTTTATCCTAATCTCCTGTACTATGCATCAAGCAGTAAGATCCAGCTGCAGTCTTTTGTTGCACCATCAGACAGCATTTGTTCCAATTGCCTCCCAGCCTTACTAGCATATGGAAGGTCACTTTCGGGGGATGGGGGGGCTCTTCTGTTTGCTGTTTATATTAACCCCATCCCCCATACACACGAAACAAGCCCTATATCCCACCCCCTATTTTGCTCATTCAAGAATAGATTTGCTCACCCATGCATATCTTATGGAGGTCTGATGGAAATATCAATCTAACATTTTTTCCCAGTATACAAGATGATGGATAACAACATTATCATGTGGGCTGTAAGTAATATGCAAATGTAACTCTTTCAATGGAAGGCTTTATGGAAACATGTGGCGGCTTCTTTGTAGCCAGCAAGTATATTTTTGCTTTTTTTTTGTGGAGTAAAATAAACGTTGCTTGTGTGTGCTATTTGCAGGTGGCGCTTTGGGATTTGATTAAAATTGAGCCTTTTTTTGGTCCTCAAAATAGCTTCAAGGGTTGGTAAATAATAATATTGTGGTTGAGACATGGGCAGAGAAGGAAAGAATGATGGAACGTTTCTCGTGCTGAGAGAAGTAGACCAGGAGATGGAATGACAAATTGCTGGAACTGGGGATACTGAAGGTGTGAAGAAATAATTAGGTAGGATGAATGAGATTCTTAGAGATTAATAGGTGAATGAGTAAGTATCTTATCCACATGCGGATTCCGTGTCTAACAACAGGTGTGTACAGTACATAAGAATAAAGAAAGAGGGACTTGTCGATGGGTTGGTAGGCAGTGAAGCCCTCATTTACCCTCTCTGGATGAGTGTCCACACTCTCAGCCTCATTGACTACTGAGCTTCCATCTCTTAAGAGGGGAATCAGGTCTTCATTTTTCATAGATATGCAGTGATTCATAGCATAATTGATGCCAAGTTGAGACGGGTGGCTATTGACCAAGCAGGTTCTGCATGATCCTTGGCACTGCAGGGCAGCTCACTGTAAAGGAGTATCAGACAAGGATTCTTTAGTTCCTTGCTGTGTTCAGTGCTAGAACTTATTAGCAGCACGCATGCTATGATGATATGTCTCTTATCCTCTGCACATTATGTACAATTACTTCTCTAACACTCTGCACTCTGTAACTGTACACTTGGCCTTAAGTGTTCTTTACACTGTCAGTTTTCTGAACATGAATGTATGAGAGTCTGTTCGAATTTATGTAAGCATTACTTTTAAATGTCATGTTAATATTTGTTTTATAGACATTTTGTGTATTTTGAGGTTGTCACTTAGATAACCAGTACTTCCTATCATTATCCATGCTTTGAACAAAGCAGAATGATGCTGGGACATATCCACAAAGCAAAAAGCACATGTTTGGACTCTTAAATGTGACAACACCCTCACAGTCCATTCAGCATCGTCATTTATTTTGATAGTGCAGCCCGATACTCAGCCGCGCTTCTTATTTACAGAGAGCACAACAGAAATCTGTGGGCAATCAGATAGGGCCAAAGTGGTGGAAATGCAGCGATCAGACCCCCGGGCTGCTTCACCTGTTCTCTCTGGGTGGTTGTCATTGCCAGCGTGTGTGCTCTAGCGCCGCTGCTGGAGTCCAGGCCGTGCCGCAGAGCGGGCTCACGCTCATTAGCCTGTTATCATGCCTCTCTGTACTCACCTTGGGCCGCGATGGGCTTGTGGCACGGTTACATAGACTGCCACTTTTTTCTACCTGTCTGCTTAAGGTCTGTGAGCCACAAGTAGCTATCCACGTGCACAGAACTATGTTAATTCATGTATGTTTCAGTGCGTGTACATGTGTTTTCATGTGTGTGCCTTTCAACGGAACCTTTTAAATGAAGTATTTTTTTTCACAGTGTGTTAAGCTCCTAAAGTATGTAAGTTTACAACTTTCCGTAAATGTTACTTTCTGTGTATCACACCCCTGACCTCTCATCTCTTTGTTCTTCAGATTACCCAGGCGATTACTATGGCCCTGGAGGTAATTACGACTTCTTCCCTCATGGCCCCCCCTCTTCCCAAGCCCAGTCCCCAGCAGAGTCCACTTACATCTCTGGCTCAGCGCAGGGGCCCCTTGAGGGGCCCATGTCAGCTCACCACCCATCGGACAGCCAAAGGTACACGGACATGATGTCACACGCAGACACACCCAGCCCAGAGCCGGGCCTCCCAGGGCCTCTGCACCCTGTAGGTGGGGAGGTCTTCAGTGGGGGGCCCAGCCCACCCTTCTCCTTGGCCAGTAACTCCAGCTACAGTGCCCCTCTGTCACACCCTGGACAGGATGTGGGTGAGGCAGCTGTGTGGTAGAGGGGAGGGGAGCCAATGTTAAAGGCGATGCCTTCCTGAACTGTAGCGTGTGGATAAATAGCCTATCCACTGAGCCCCCTACAAAAAGAGCACCTCTGAGACACTGACCACAGGACTGATGTGGAGTTGTTGCAAGCCCTGTCCCCTCCCTGCCTATCCAGCTACCCTGAATTTTACATGGACAGCAGATCTTTTGAGTATCGTTTTGCATTCCATCAAAACTGTCCAGGAGATACTGAGTATAGAAATCAGGGCAATGTTTCCAGTTTGTTTGGACTTTTACCAAAAACTATTGTTTGCCTGGCTCTCAATATGCAGAGTATTTATTTCTTTGTTTGTTTTATAAGAAATCTCCACTATGAAGAGATGGTGCCTGTGCCAGAGCGTCGCATCACTGCAGTATAATAAAGCGTTGTCCAAAGTGTGCTGTCCAAACCAGTGTCAGGTTGTTTCTGTCTTTCAGCTCCTCCCATCTACCTCATAGGTGGGGAAAATGTCCCTTTATGGTTTTATGATCAAATACCTTACATAAAACGAATAACATTCAGTCAGTTATCATTCAAAAACTGCAGTAAAACAAGGTTTATGACATTACAGTATTATTTAGAAAGGTGTTTTTATCGGTTACATCGTGCCTGTCCCCTGACACTGCGTCTTCTTTATATCTATGGATCTTTTTAGTTACTCCCAATCAACTGATACATTAAATATGTAATTTTTATATAACATTAAAAAGAGAACTGATACAAAATATATAACAGTAAAATGGTGCTTCTGATTTATATAATGAAATAATTTACTGTGTTATTTTTAGTGTCCCTCATGCACCTAAATGGGCATGGAAATGCATTTTAAAATCTACATGTTCACTGTGCCAACAATTTGTATTTCTAAATTTTAAAGTGAGCTGTCTTTTTTCCAGGTGCATTTTGGCTCTTCTTTAAGACAGTTTGGTTGAGAGACAGTGACCGCTTGCACTACCATGTTTTCACTGAGAAGTACAAGGTACCCTGCCCCCCCACCCTCTGTACCCCAGGGCCCAATTGATCAGCATGGAGCCCAAGCATGACAGGAGGCTGTAAAATTGGCCGATCTGCCTCATCTTGTTTTGCTGCCAATAACCTTCTTTTAGTAGGCGTCCTCAAAAATGTTTTAAAAGAAATTATTAATGGGAGAACATTGAATCCATTAGAGACCATCTCCTACAACAGCTGAGGCCTTGTTCCTGAATAGTCCAGGTTTTTTTTTCCAATGGAGAAAAAAGAAGGGAAAAAAAGGAAAAAAATGACAACATCTGTGACTTGGCTGTCTCGCTCTCTCTGTTCTGCCAAATGCCCCTCTTTGCCATCTATTGGCCAGTCTGGGAACAGCTGGGAAGTTACAAAAGACAAGTCTGGATTGGTCCAAGAAAATATCCTGACATTTAGGGAATAAATAATAAGAATGACAAACTGACTCTTTTGTCACTGGGTGTATTTAAGGTCATTGCTGGAGGCAGCAGTAAGTCGCATATAAATGTACTTCATGCAGTTGCTCTGCAGTCTCTCCAAGGTCGGGGAAAATGAAAGAACTTCCATTAATTCAAATGCATTGAATTCTCTGCCTTTATAGCTGGTTTCCACAAGGTCCAGAATCAAAGTGCATTTCTAGCCAAAACCAGCCTGACTATGTTTCCTCCACTCCACCATGTTTCCTCCATTTCACTTTAATATTTTTAGAAATAATAAAAGTGAAGAAGTGGGATTTATCAACATTTGCTCTCCAACAAGTAAGTTGACAGTGCCTGTACATATTTATAAATGCCTAAAAATATTTTGTCCTCCATTTCATGGAAACAGTTTGTTCTTCAATCTGGACACTAGGTGAGAGGAATGCCTTTTGTTTAGATGTCTTTTTATTATGGGATGTCTGAGTAAGGGTCGGTGTGTGGTGCTGTGAGAGAAGAGGCAGGGTCACTGAACTAGCAGATGAGTAAATATATGTTGCTGTTTCTGTTATTTCAATGTGAATTAAATCAATAAAATGACATTTTAGCTACTTGAAAGTCAACCTATCCTGCCTGCCATAGATTAGGCTTATATGATTGTGATTTTAATGTATGTCTATCATGCTGTGATGCAGACTATAGACACAGAACACAAATTAGACTGTTGTTCCTGTCTATATATATATATATATATATGTGTGTGTGTGTGTGTGTGTGTGTTCAATCAGACATCAGTGCAGATCTCAACATTTGTTTGTTTGTTTTGTTTGTTTATGATCTGCACAGATGTTTCTGGAAAGGAGGTTTTGTAATATATATGCTGTTGGTTGGCTTGGAATAAATTCAGTTGCTGAGCTTTGGGGCCTCTCTTGGGAGAGATCAAAGGAGGTGAAGGAGATTGGAATGGCGATACAGTCCCTGCTAGGCATGCTGTCACACACTGGCTAGAAGGGTCCAGGTGGTCTCATAGTGGGTGGGGAGTCCACTGCAATTTTCCCCATGACTAGTTTTAATGTAAGAGTAATGAGAGGCATTGAGGGTCCCTCACATTCTGCACACCCCTAGCTGAGTGCCTCCCCCATCCTGAAATCCATCCCCACAAGGTCCAGACATTGACATATCCCCCACCTCCACAGACGCCTCCCAGATGCGCAGATGCCTTCACACCATCAACGAGAGACAGGAACCTGCCATCTTTCTAATAATGTCACCGTCTTTGCAGTTCGAGTAAATGCCATGCTGATGTTTGTGCCCATGACTCCTGATTGTCTGATTAGGGAGAGAATGAGTGCATGACTGTGCTCATAATTCCATTTGAATTTTTAAATATGTATATCAAAGGAGATTAAATGTAAAGCTCCATTTTAACATATGACTTCAAAATACATTATGAGTACTGATTTTGCATTTTGATATTAAGTAACACGGAGATACAAAGAACAAATACACATTCGGAAGGAGTAAATGTTATGATGGTCAGAATATCAAAGAAACAACACAAACTTCTTAAAACCTGATCATCATATTAGTGTTTTGGAGGTGCTTAATAAACAAAGCAATTATTTACACATTTATAATTTTACACATTTACAAAGCTTGATATTTTTATAAGATATTTGGCGTATTAACATCTTGTTCGGGTACATTACAAATCCAAATGCTGACACCACTTCATGTGCATTTTCTCCAATAAGACTGACTTGATGTTATATACTAATACATGCGTATTTTTAATAATGTGAAAATGTTGTTGTAAGGACAACTTATGCAGAAGGATTTTATGCTACAAGAATTATACTGAGTTGCTATTTATCAGCATGCTTTTTCTGCATTTGTGTGCTACATTTTGATTACAATTTGGCAACTACACTGTCATCAGGACAGGTTTTTGACAGACTTTACACTGGGATTCTATAGTAATTTAGTATGTTAATTTTGGCGATTCAGAAACAACGTGTTTCAGGTGATCTTGTCATCTTTAATAAAGTAGTGTGGGGTGTGAGCTCTGATAAGGCTTTACACAGTAAGTTAGGGTTAGACACTGTGCTGCATGGGAGCCTGCTAAAGCCTGTCAGTGATGCATTTGGATTCCACTGTAATTAATGACGTGACCTTCCCAGCGTCTTCCATTTGCAGGGTAATAGGATTTTCCAGCCCTAGGCTGCGTCCGGGAGATCCCCTGTGCCAGCACTGATAAGGGGGGGGGGAGTTGTGGGGCCCAGGCAGGTGATTTATAAGAGCTGCATTGTGCTGCCCCCTCCCACAGGAACACAGCAAAGGGGAATGCATTATAGAAAGGGTTCAGCAATAATGGTCTTTGGGAAATGTGCATGTGTGTCTACGTTGCGTGTATAAGCCTCGTAATCCCTATATGTGTGTGTGTGTGTGTGTGTGTGTGTCTGCAGTGCATGTACGTGTCTGTTTAAATGTATGCATGCCTTATGTTTATGCCTGTGTAAGTAGTGTGTTTACTTGTGGGTGTCCTTGCATGATCACAAATACTAAAATCAATGTCTATGAACGGACCTTTTCTCAATGACCGCACTCTGTTCCATAGAAACACTCCTCTGGAGTTATGGAGGTACGATCGGGTTGCAGGTAGGACTGTCATCGGCAGTATTCACACTTCACACAGGTAACCTGGCCTCCAGAAGTGCAAACAACTAAGGGGTGTTTTTTATCTACTCTTTAATGCTGATTTAAGAAATGTGCTAAGAATTTTGCTCTCATAAATAATTTTTCAGTGATGTCATTTTTAGGTTATATCGGTAGTATATAATTCCTTATTAAGAATGTGCGTGCATATTTAAGAGTAATTTAGGGAAAATTATTTTGTTTCTATTTCTAAACACCTTTAGGACTTTACAGAAAGGTGCAAAGTATTATAAGTCTGTTTTGCCAGAGTTTCCAGGCTGTAACATGTTTGGACATGTGGAGACCGGGTCCTGTTCTCTCTTAGATATGGAGAAATGATATCAAGGCAAGTGGAGTCCACATATGCTTCCTGATTTCTGATGGACTCTTAAGAGAGATGTTACTGAGGCCAAGTACAACAAAAAAGCATACACTTCTGCCTTTAAGATGAGTAATTTCTGGCATGCAAATATACTGTATATATATACATATAGTGTTTAATTGTGCATCACTTAAAGTCTTGTGTGATCGGTAAATTCTGATTAGATATTTGAATTCAGCACAACCAGTCCTGTAAGATTCAACTATTTTATTTTGTGTAACAAAAAGAAAGTAAAATGTGTTCACCAGTGCTATTAAGGTCTGCAGTGAATTACTGAGGGCTATAAGGAAGGTAACTTGGTTTTAAGCTTAGGAAGTTAGGTACCAGGTATGTAATTTAAGTTTTGTCTTTTGTCTCTAGTAATAATGGGCTGATGTTATGACTGGCTATTGTTTTTATGCATAGCAGTGTGGACAGAGAGGAAGTAAAGCTGTTCCTGGAATAATTTAACATATCCAGGAATGGACAGGGGTTCTAGGCCCCCTTTGTTTTGCTAATACTGGCCAATATGTCTGCTGCTAACCTACACCTGGAGCTTTTTTGTTCCCAACTCACTGGATGTGCTATCACAGCTGTGAGCTGCTTAGTAGGGAGAATGAGATGGAGATGGGGTAGCAGGAGCTGGGCGGGGGTTAAGGGAACCTGAACAGCTGAGCAGCCTTGATATCCTGAGTATACAAAGAGTAGCAAGGCCCATTCTGCCATTCTGAGGGCTGCTGATCACGCTCACACACACTACCTGCTACCTCCAGCTCCAGGGCGAACAGCAATGGCAGAATCGCTGAATTCTTTATTTGATAATGAGCACACAATTAAGGACCCTTCCACTTCTATAGTGGGTTGTAAAATAGCAGGCAGCTGCTTTTGTATTTCCTTGGGGGGAAGGAGGTGCTGTATGGATCTTTCTATGCCCAGGGAATGCTCGGAACGCTGGGAAACACTGAAGTGTGTACAACTGCCCACTGGAAAACACACAGCTATTTGTTTCAAGGTTATGCATTGATGAACAGGTATTGAATACAAACTTCAGTTCCAAATTTTGATATATTAATATAGACTTTTTATGCCTGAAATTGACTTTCACTGCCAGTATTTGTAGCTCTAAAACAATTTTGATCAATTAGAAAATATAAGTTAGGAATAAATGACTATGTTTTTTCGTAAATATTTTAGAATATTATATGTGTATAAATTATTTCTGTCATATTTCATGCATTTGTATTTCTATTTTAAATGCTAATTTTCTTTTTTTTTGCATTTATGCACATCATTAACATCATTGATGTACATTTGCATTTAAAAATCATTAGTAATACAGCACAAGTGATACAGTTACAATAAGTGATACAAGTACACCTGCACCCGCTATCAATGTTACTTGTAATGCTCGTAGCAATGCTCGTGACAAATTTTAACAAAAAAATCCACACTTAAAAAACTGCCAAGATTCATAAAAATATAAAATTTTGAAATAATAACCATAACACTAAAACCACTAAGAGGTGAAGTGAATAACATTGATTATCATGTTACCATGGCACCTGTCAAGGGGACCATTGTATATCAGGCCAGTGAACAGTCAGTTCTTCAAGTTGATATGTTGGAAGCAGGAAAAATGGGCAAGGGTAAGGATCTGAGTGACAAAGTGTGACTGCTGGATCAGAGCATCTTCAATATGCCAGGTCTTGTGGGGTGTTCCCGGTATGCAGTGGTCAGTACCCACCAAAAGTGATCCAAAGAAGGCTAACCAGTGAACAGGCAATGAGGTCATGGGCACCGAAGGTTTATTGACATTTGTGTGGAGCAAAGGCTAGCCAGTCTGGTCCAATCCCACAGGAGAGCTACTGTAGCACAAATTGCTGAAAATGTTAATGCTGCTATGATAGAAAGGTGTCAGAACAGAAAGTGCACCTCAGCTTTGAACGTATAGGACTGCGTAGCAGCAGACCGTCAGAGTGCCCATGGTGACCCCTGTTCTCCTGCAAAAGCGCCTACAATGGGCATATGAGAGTAGGAATTGGATCATGGATCAAGAAGATGGTCTGGTCTGATGAGTCACATTTTCTGTTCTATCATGTGGATGGCTAGGGTGCATGTGTGTTGCTTACTTGGGAGTAGGGGTGGAACCAGGATGCACTATGGGAAGAAGGCAAGTGGGTGGTGGCAGTGTGATGCTCTATGCAATATTCTGCTGGGAACCCTTGGCTTCTGGCATTCATGTGGATGTTACTTTGAATAACATTCAAACATTGTCAATAACATGAAACATTGTTCCAGACCAAGTACACCCTGTCATGATAAAAGTATTCCCCAATGGCAGTGGCCTCTTTCAGCAGAATAACACCCTCTGTCACACTGCTAAAATTGTTCAGGAATGGTTTGAGGAAAATGAAAAAGTACAAGGTGTTGACTTGGCCTCCAGATTCTGCAGATCTCAATCTGGTCGAGGATCTGTGGGATGAGCTGGACAAACAAGTCCTATGCAGGAGGCCCCACCTCACAAGATACAGGATTTAAAGGATCTGTTGCTAACGCCTTGGTGCCAGATACATTTTGATAAGATTCCCTTTTAATTAGAAATTTTTAAGTTTAGTTAAACCCATTCTTCATATTTTAACTTTCAAAAATGAAACACAAAAAAATATTGCAAAATTCAATTCCTTCTCATGATTTCTCTGGGTTGGTGCCCCATCTTGGGTTTTTCCCTTCCTTGCTTCTGGACCCTGTATAGGACAAGCAGGTATACAAAATAGATGAATGGGTATATTTCTTTTGCAATTGAGCTATTGATTTTTGTTTTGCCATGGACTTATGAACGGGAAATATTTTTAAATGAATCAGTTTCCTGTAGATTCATTCCTGTATTTTGAAAAGAGTATAAAAATCAGTCAGAAAATCTCAAGCCATTTTAAATAGCAAAACATGCAGAAGTAGGAAAATGTAAAAATATAGTGGAAAAAATCTAAACTGCTAACTCAATTAGATTTTATTACTCAAGATGTGTATAGAAATTATTGCCACTACCTACAATGATATAAAATGGATCACTGGCATATCCGAGTTTCACCAAATGTAATGCATACGTCAAAATGCACATGGTCCCATACGATTACATTACCCATGAAGAGATTCCACAGGTGAGCCTAAGATATGGAAACACCCAGGATGGGATATGAATCCATCACAAGTCATACAAGCATAATCTCTGGGAATTTTTGAGACATCAATTCCTTCAATTGCCTCTATTTGGATTCCAAAAGAAAACCCACACAAACACAAAGAGAAAATGATGAATCCCACATGCAGGACTGCTATTCCATCCTCCACCCCAGAAGTACATGACTGTAGTGGTATCTACTGATAGGCCCGTAGTCAGGCATAAATTTCTTGGGGGGTCCGGCAACCCTCCAAGGACTTTGCCGACCCTGGGGCAGGGTCCCCCTCCATAGATTTCGCTGTCCGGGGGGCTACAGCAAGTTTTGCAGGGGTGTTCAGACTCATAATTTTACTACCTGACTATGTGCCTAATTGGTAACAAAAGCATTTCAGTGGTTCAAACACATTATTTCATGACTACATCGTGAAACCCATTATTTACGTGACTACATGTCCACCTACTGAGCTGCCAGTGGCACTAGCAACATTTATTCATTCCCGATAATGATCAATCTTAGCAAATAATGAAGAAGCTTTCATTATTCCAGATTTAACAAATGAATTTAATGTAGTTTTTTGTTGCCTCCCCCACCCCAGCTTCCATGTGAGAAAAGTACAGACTGTTAATAATAAGAACACTAATCCCATGTATTTCAATAGTGAAATATATGCTATAGGCCTATTATTGCCACATCAGACATTTGCAAATGTAAATAAAAAAATGAATGAAAACATGCAAATGCACACAATTAAAAAATGAATGAAAACATGTGAAAGCACACAAAATTAAGACCAAAATAAAATGTGATAAATGTGAAATGTGAAAAATAAACTTATGTGTCAAAAAACATATAAATGGGCTCGAAACTTGATGTTGCTTCCTTGTAAAGAAAAACAATGGCGAGCAGCAGTAGGAAAAAGCAGCCGCACTACTGGAGAGCTGATTTGAAACAACCTGCTGCAGAGGTGGCTGAAAATACATTTTAATTTAAAAATTACTGCAATGTTGTGCACCATAGTGCACACAACAAGAGCAGCACAGCAGCATTCAGGGGGAAATGTTAAAGCTCCCGAGGACTTCCACATGCCCAGAGCACGCTCCACAACAGTGCATGTTCTTTGGTGTGTGATCTTATACCTCTCCTCAGTCACAGTTTGTGGATTCAACACTGGAGTCAGCAGGTATTCAGTAAAAGAATACCTGATCTCTCTCAATAACCATCCATCCATTAATCCATTTTCTGAAACCGCTTGTCCAATTCAGGGTTACGGGGGGTCCAGAGCCAATCCCAGAGGCTATGGGCGCAAGGCAGGGAACAACCCAGGACCGGGTGCCAACCCATCGCAGCTCTCAATAACCAGCCATCAGCAAGGGCACCATTCTTTGCCATCTGACACACTCCAAACATGGACCAAATTTAAGCGTCATGTATACTTCTAGGTTACTTGGACACAATCTCTGTAAAATGTCCTTGATGGTCACATATTATCTTGACATTTAGACCTAGTGCCAAGAACCCTTTTTGGGTGCATAAGGGATTCAACAGCCTGGGAGTATGAATAGGGATGAGTGCTCCATCCACTGCACCTAAAATGCCATGTATGTCCACAATGGCATGAAAATCAGTTTTTGTGTCATGCAAGGCATCCCCTCCTGCTGGAAACTGTGTGTAGTTGTGCACATGGTGCAATAAGAATGTGATCAGTGCATGCACAGATTTAGACACAGCAGCCTCGCTGAGGCCATGTGCATCACCAGTGGTTTGCAGGAATCCATTGGTGGCATAGAAGCAGAGAATTGTCAGAAGCTGCACAGTGGGACTGAGGGCAAAATTCCAGTGTGTTCCACTTTTCAATTTATCCCACATCAGACCAAGGAGGCTCATTATTTCACCCCAGGCCAGCCTGTATTTCTCTATTAATTTCTGATTACTGATATTATCATGGGATTCATGTTCACCCACAAAGCAACATTTAGACCAGCAGCTTGGTTTCTTGGATGGTGCTGTGTCAATGATATCTCTGGTTGAGTTGCACATTTCTCACGATAGCTGGCATTGTCATTGCTGGTAGTAAGGAGTGATTCATCCTTCCCACTTTAAAGGATAAGACTGAATACATAGGAAGTTTTATTGGATAGCTCATTAAGTACCAGGGTTGTTCAGAGTTTATGAATTGTGCCCCATTCTATTTATGAATTATACTGTGAATTGAATTGTCTATACCCACTGCTTGCAATAACAGAAAGAATAATTTAATTCATCTTATTTAAAAAAATTCAATGCAATCACACAATACAAGAATATCGTCAAATCTAGCAAAACATAAATAATTATATAATAGATTTACTTTCTAGATGACAGATGTATATATTGATGTATATATGTACTAGTGAGTAACTTTATATTTCCATGACTGCAAGATAAAACCTGCGTAATTGTTTTAGCCAGTTCTAACAATATGCATTTGGTGTATGTCAGCCCTCCAAGTTCTTTTCCATGGGCAAATATTTATTATTTCTGCATATTTAACTGCTTTGTGTGCTAGCATTTGTGAGGAGTCTGTAGTAGCTTTTCTTGTGAGTGTCCATGGGTTGTCACATGGACAGGGTTGTGTTAGGGTCACTTGTATGACTGTTTAAAGTGCTCTTCCACCATGGCACACAAAATGACAGTTAAATTAGTTATTCTGTAGGTGACACTTCAAATATAGCATTCTAGCATTAGTTCATATTGGAATATTATACTGAATTGTCAAAGTTGTGCTTACACTATGAATATGCATTTATGTGTTATTCTATTCCATTTTAATTCCACTTTCTTATATTCAAATTAAAAATGCCATTCCACATCCTGATTTTGACCAATTATATGAATGGAATTTGATTTTCAGGCTATTCCCAATTCAATTCTGAATGGTGCACAACCCATGTACTCAGATTTTATACAATCGTACACGGGGTATACAGCCCTTTTTGTAATAATTTGTATTCTGCATTATAGTTTTATATTACAATATTGACCTATTATTATTATTATTATTATTATTATTATTATTATTATTATTATTATTATTATTATTATTATTATTGCGCTGTCCAAAAAGAGCGTCTGTGTCTTTGTGCGATCCGTTACGGGCGACCTCTGAGTCCCTGTGACATAATGACTGGAAAAATTCAAATAAAGAATGACGTAGCAAATAACGAGTGGGTCGGAACTTTGGTAAATTACCCACTATTATCATTACAAAGGGATTCGAGAAACACTCTATAATTAACAGTCGATGGTAAGAGCGATATAGCGCACTGCTGACTGTCACGAAGCTTTCGGGAAACGCGCCCCTGAATACTATAAATAGCGCAATGCTTCCATCAAGTGGCTGTACAGTATTTTACACCAGTGCTAAAGACGCCTGCTACAACCAAGACTACATTACCCATAATTCTAATAGAATTTTTTTAGATGACGGTACAGATCACATTAAAGTGACGTTGAGGCCAGCTGTGTGACAAATATGTTAGAGTTTCGCGGCGCAGTAGTGTGATAATGTCTGGACCTCTTGTTGTATCTTTTTATTTCTTTATGTCGTATTGCCTGTGTACGGCCCTAGGTACCTTTCATTCAGCAGTTTTCGATAAAGAAACGGGTAAATTATCTCTCAAGAATGGACCACAACTCGACAATATCGCACGGGCAAATTTCACCGACGACATTAAGAATACAGGGTAAATTCTTACTTCTGCTGTGTTGTTTATAAATTCAGTAACCGTTTTGTGTGTGATTCACTAGCATTTTTATATAAGCAACGTCTTGGAGAAATTGTGCACTAAATCTGTTTTATGATGAAACACATGCTTTGTCCTGTTGTGTTTATTAATGTAGATTTATTCGGTTTGTAAGGCCAAAGTTACTTTGAACCCCCTTCCAATCCTTTCTTGTTACTGATTACTGATCAGACACATAGCCAGTTAGTAAAACTGTTTGACCCCCCCCCCCCCACGAAATCAGCATCAGCCCCTCCGGTCCCAAAAGTCTATGTAGGAGACCTGTCGGTTGTGTGGACGAGTCCTTAGGACATGTATTTCTGGCTACGAACCTGGTTGTCACTACATAGTTTGAGGACTTCTGCTTTTGCTGTAATATATTTTATATGCCCACGAATTCTGCTATATTCGTATTTTATTAGTAAATTTCAGCATTTTCGTTTCCACCAGATGGGCTTATTTGGAAGTGATCACTAACCCCCGATACAATGACAGTCTGCAGGCGTATGCAGCTGGGGTCGTAGAAGCTTCTGTAACTTCTCAGGTTTGTGACAAAGACCTTAAAAGGAGGAGAATTACAGCAGAATGCAGATTTGTCTGGTATTTATGTGAATACATTTTATAAAACTGCCAACATCTGTAAAATCATTTTATGCTTTATAGCTGTTGTGAAAAAATATGCATATATAGAGGTAGAAATGATTTGGTCTTAATAAATGGTAGATGTTTAAGTGATTTCTGAGAAAAATAAGCCTTAAATATGGATCCTTATTGTTTCACTTCTTTTTTTGGTGGCAACTATTTGAAGCTCCTCTACAAGCACTGGATGAATACCATCGAAGGGTACTGTGGTTCATTAACTTCTGGCAGTAGCTACTGTGAGCAGCTGAGGAATTACATCGTCACCAATCTTCAGTGGATGGAAGCACAGATGGAAAAGGGGGATGACGTTGAATATTGGCATCAGGTTCATTAAATTATAAATTTTTCGTGCTAGCTAGCCAGTGAGTCTGTCAATGATAACAAAATGGCTGCTTGGCAGCTATCAAAAACTTTCACAGCTGTGAAGTGGTAGGTTTTGAATTGCTTTAAGATATGTAATTTCACTATTGCTGAGCCGTACCAGAATACATGAAGAAGTTCACATTTAATACAATTTGTTAACCCACATTTTGGCAGAGATTTCTCTTCTGAAACAAAGAGCTAGCACTTTACGGCTTGCAATATATGGCTTAATAACTAAGTGTATAATTTGTTCAGTAATTATTCAGTTTTGCTGTTCGGTCCGTTCTAGGGCTGTAATGGGACACATTCATCATGTACCATTTGCATGATTTTCAGTTCGTTACAGATCACAGATTACAGGTTACAGATATGCTAAATGTTACTATGAATGCTGGTTACAGTACAGTCATAATCAGCAGTTTGGGAATATTTTAACTTCCCAATTAATTACATTGAAACTGGAGACAGAGTGATTGATAAGAGCAAGACTGTTAGTCAGCTCTGTTATGCCAGACTTGGATATGTTGCTGGAAACACAGATAACCTGCTAACTCATTTGAAATGACATCACCTGATGTGTATATGACCATAGCAAAGTTGAAACAGCCTCTACAAGTTAGCTACCCCTTACAGGTAATTCAGACTGGGCAAACAAAATGATTACGAATGTTGGGGTGTTTTGTGCTACAGATATGCAACCAAACTCTAGTATCAATCACGGGATTTAGACAGGATTTAGTTCATTATGATTGTAATGATTTTATATTTCTTATTTAAAAAAATTATTTTTCATACTTATTTATACAGTGTGTAAATAAGCATCTTGTATGTTTTGTCATTGTATCCCCGGGACTTCAGGGAATACATATGATTTTAGTACCTGTCCACTGCCTCAGACATTTTAGTATGTAAGGCAATAACTTGAAATGATTTTATTTTCAGACTAATTGCCCCAAAAATGAAGCTTTCATGTGAAAGCATTTATTAACTTTAACATTTCCAGGTGATCCATCCAGTACTTCTAGAAGTTGTACTTCACTTTAACATTTTCAAGCAATCCAGCTAGTACTTTTAGAAATTGTACAAGTTTGTGAGAGTGAGATGAGTACCGATTAGGTGGACGGACCAGATGATAGGACTGTCCAGGGAATACAGTTCTGTCATTTTCGACCCCACCACATCAACAAATATTGCCTTTGGTTTACTGATCCTAATTGTGTTTTTGTCTGCAGTTTTAATAATAAATAATTTCAGAAGAACTTAGGTTTTCCCTGCTATATCCAAATTGCATCAAACCTTAAACCCAAATCTGAGGTTTATACTGAGCTCTGAATTTTGTGTACTGTTACACCCCTAGTCTGTTCTGAAATTTGGATGTTTTGGGGAAATTTCCTTTGTCATTGGAACCCTCCCGCAGATCCGGCTTGCCCTGTTGCAACTCAAAGGCTTGGAGGATGGCTACAATGACCAGGTCAACTTCCCAAGTGGGCAATTCTCCATTAATCCTCTCGGCTTTCTGTAAGTTACCACTTTAGGTTTCTGCCACATAAAAACTGTTTGAGACTCCAGTAGCATTTTGCTATCTTGTATTGGCTTTGTGTTCAGATGCTTTTCCTTCATTGCCAGGTTGTTCCAGATGGGTGGAGACTTGGAGGACTTGGAAGCGGCATTCAACAAAACCACACTGTCCAGAACACTGGGTTCGGGCTCATGTTCTGCCCTTGTCAAGTTGTTGCCTGGTAACAAAGATCTGCTTGTTTCCCATGACACCTGGAACAACTATCAGAGTATGCTTAGGATCATGAAGAAATACTCTTTTGCATACAGGACTTCCCCTGAAGGTAATAGAGGCCCACCACCTTGGTCTTTCTCATGACAAACACCTGATTTGTGCTTGTTTACAGTAGTTAGCTATTAACTGTTTTTCAGTCACAGGCCGTGTGTATGTGTTCTGGTATGTCCTTTTTTCTAGGTGTTGCGCCTATTCCTGGAGGGACCCAGGCCTTTTCATCATATCCAGGCTCTATCTTCTCAGGGGATGATTTCTACATCATTAGTAGTGGTTTGGTGAGAGTTCAGTATGACGTACCTGATGAAACATACGATATTGAGAATTTCACACACTAGGTTTAGAGGAAGAACACTCCAGTGTCTCTCTGATTATTAGGCATATGCCTGTAGAGAATGAAACAAAAAAACGTGATAGAGTACCTTGTGCACTGATTTTTTTTTTTTGCTGTGTTTTTAAATGTCAGGTTACCCTAGAGACCACCATAGGCAACAATAACCCTGCCTTATGGAAGTTTGTGACCCCAAAGGGAACAGTTATGGAGTGGCTAAGGAATGTTGTGGCCAATAGGCTTGCGGAGAGCGGCAAGCAGTGGGCTGATATTTTCGGCAAATACAACAGTGGGACGTAAGTCAGTGTTGCTTCTGTTCGATAGGTCATTTGTTTGCTCAGTCAGCAGACTATAGCTGACATCAGCTGCAAAACAGATTAGATTTTTTTTAGCTGATTAACTTTGGTTATGTTGTAAGTACTACCAGAAAAATCTGTCCCCTAAATTTTCTTTAAGCATTATTATGGAATTGATGTTTTGTTACTACTTTGCTGATTATTGATAATAAGTTGATACTATGTCTTTTTGATCCTTAGGTACAATAATCAATGGATGATTGTTGATTATAAGTTCTTTAAACCAGGACAAGCAGTTGCTGATAGCCAGCTCTTCACAGTTTTGGAACAAATTCCGTGAGTCAGACCTTGCTTTGTTTGATATTTTTGTCCACACAAATAGCAACACACTCATCTTGAATGTTTCATATAGGGTATTCACAATTCTTTTTTGATTTGCTATTGTTTACTTTGAAATAAAACAATTTCTTAGAAAATGGACAGAAATTAAAAACTACAGGGTTAGGATAATCACAACTGAGCTATATAGTAATAACTTACTAATTTTCAGACTTAATAATACAGACAGCGCTGCACACAGAACCACTGTTCAGGGGGCTTAATCCTACCTACACTTTCCATTTCTTATTTCCCTTAACCACAGTATATTATCCTCAAAGCTACTATAAATAGTACAGAAAGCAAAACTTATAAAGGGCCAGTACCATATAAAAAAAAAACAAAGCTACTTCACATCACCCAAAGGCACCCAGATATAATTTACACCCAATGTAGATTAAATGATAATCTGGATCATTCTGAATTGGGATCAGACTTCACCACCTACTTTAAACTGCTGTAACAAGTAAAACAGCTCCACTAACATAAAACATTAAATCTAAACAACATGCACAGTCTCACATACGATCCAGTTATTCATTCATCCCAGAATTGGAACACCCTGGGTAACAATTAACACAGTCTTTTATAACTCAGACAATTTAACACCCACACACACGGTTCTGCTACTCCCTTTGGGACAGAGAGGGGACTGAAGCCCGGGAAGTAGTTCCCATCCCCGACAAGCAATGCCCACCCCACGGGTTCTCTCCCTTTGTGGACAATATCACCCCCAGGATCCCCGACTCTCCGTGCCTGTGCTCGGAACGTTAGCCACATGGCACACATTGGTAGCCTCTCTCCAAACCTTATTAACTTCAGTTACACCAATACAATCACACACAAGCACAATGTCTCTTCACGAAAATCCAAACACAGCAAGTATGAAAAATGGAGAGACTTTACCGTAATTTCAACCCAGTTCGGCTTTAATTCTGTTAGGGATGTTGGGTCCAGGGCAACGTCCCTGGTCCCAATGAGGGACCAGGCCGGTCCTAATTACAGTCCGGATACGGTCCTGTTAGACTCTACGCCCTACCCGTCTCTACGCAGGATCCCTCCGTTGGAAACAACCAGAAATCTCAGCTGCCCCACGATGGGCGCCAGATTGTGGATGAAAAAATTTATCTCCGAACGACCCTCCTATATCTTAGTTATTTTTCTGTCTAGAGCTAAGTCCATAACTCAGGGTTGGTAAGGTAAAGTCTTCTTTATTAGTGAGATGATGCAAATTAGCGGAACAAAGTGCTCCATATAACCTGGGTGCTTGCACACCCCCCAAAAGAAAAGGGAAAGTTGCCCAGATGCAGTACGATGCAGGACTGCCAAATCCCCCACCCTCGGTTTAATTACTCTTTATCATCAAGGTTAGTCCTGCGCTGAATATTGGTGTGTATATATAGTGGGATGAAGGGAGCAGGACGTTGATCAGTGCATTGTCAGCAGTTATGTGGACATTGTACTGGTCTGTTGTGGTGAAGAGAGCTGAGCCAAAAGGCAAAGCTTTCAATTCACCTGGTCAGTTTACATTCCTATGGTCACAAGCTTTGAGTAGGGACCAATAGACTGAGATCAGGCTCAAAGACGCTCCTCTGCATTATAAGGAGCCAGCTGAGGTGTTTTGAGCATCTGTGTAGGATTCCTCCATGATGCCTCCTTAGGGGGAGGTCCTGCAGGCATATCCAACCAGGAGGAGATCCCAGGGCAGAATGAGGACACGCTGGAGAGATTATATCTCTCGGCTTGCCTATGAGCGCCAAGGTATTCCTCTGGAGGAGCTGGAGGAGGTGACCGGGGAGAGAGTGGTCATCTCTGCTTAGTCTGCTGCCCCCGCAACCCGGATAAGCAGTGGATGGTGGATGGATGAATGATTTGGTTACATTTAAGATACAAGTATAATGAAATTAGCAAAGTGAACAAAAATAAGAAAAGATTTATATGCAAGTTAATTACCTTGTGGTGTTTTTTCTGTTACAGTGGTTTAATTGTAGCTCAGGACAAAACCAAAGAACTATTTCAGAAGGGATACTGGGCCAGTTATAATATTCCGTAAGTGTTGTCCATAAAATGGTATGACATTCATAAATGGAGACAGGCTCTTACATACAAGCTATTTCTCAGTGTCAAGTACACTGGGAAACACCAACTGAATTTGAATATACCTTTCATTTGTATCTCTTTGCCCTTTGTATATAAATGCACATAATGTAACAAATAGTAAATACCGGCACTCGGTGCTGTCTTATTTCTTTACCAGCACTTTTTGGCACTTTAAAGTGCTAGCACTGAAATCTTAACGTTTAATTAAAGTGGAAGAAATGTAAGTGCTCTGATGCACATTTACTGAGATGTGTTGAGTTGCTGCAGCAACAAGGATATAGCAAGTAAGCCTATAAAGACATTCTGCTTCTTAAAGGTATTATCAGGAAGTTTTCAATACTAGTGGCTGCAATGAATTAGTTGACAAGTACGGAGACTGGTTCTCCTTTGACATGAATCCAAGAGCACAGATCTTCCGGCGGAACCAAAGCCTCATCACTGACATGGATTCCATGATACGTCTCATGAGGTCTGTTTATTTTCCCTGTGTTGTCTTGTGCTTTCCCTACATTCTTAACTAAGCATGGGACCTTTTTACACAGTCTTCTGTCATTGTTCTTATTTTAATTACAGTGATTGTCAGCTGCTGCTTTTCTGCATGTTGATCACTCAGGTACAACAACTTCAAGGAAGACCCTCTATCTAAATGTCAGGGTTGTGATCCCACCAATAATGGAGAGAATGCCATATCAGCCCGGTCTGACCTTAACCCATCTAATGGCACCTACCCTTTTGGGGCTCTGAAGCAGAGGCCTCATGGGGGCACAGATATGAAGGTAAGTTTTCTGTACTTGTTTGGAGCAGACCATTATTTACAGCTTAGCACAGCCTCCTCTAAATTCAGTGATCTGTTGGTGTCTACACCAGGATACAGCCTGTTTCCTTTCCTGAGCTCTGCTTATACACACCTGCAGCTGTGAGAGTGGTGTGTGGCTTCTTGGGTTAGGACACTGTACCTCAGTGATGTCACCATTGGGTCCTTGAGCAAGGCCATTAACCTCATTTGTTCCAGGGACTGTCTGATCCTGCTTTATCAAAAATCTGTTAAACCGATCAAATGTAAATGTTAATATGCATTTTAATGATGGTGACACCTAATGACTTCTGTTTGGTGTTTTTATGTCCCTGAGGATGACTTGCTGATTGTGTCTTTGTGCCCACAGGTAACTTCCTTCACAATGTACCGGGAATTCCAGATGCTGGCTCTAAGTGGCCCCACATGGGACCAGCTCCCATCCTTCCAGTGGAGCACTTCCCCTTACAGTGACCTTCCTCACATGGGCCACCCCGACCACTGGGCATTCCCCACAGTGCATGTGCGTTGGGGGTGAACTGCGCCCACTGTTTCTACTGCTCTTCACTTTGAGTGTGACATTCACAGGGATGATTCAGCTGTAACACAATTTAAACGGAAATCTTTCCATGACCACCCCAGCAATGGTCTTGAGCTACGGACAAATTATTTCTTAAAAGCATGCTGGATAGTGCTTTTACCAAAGAGTAGAATTATGCATTTAAAAAATGGTAATTAAGGTGGAAAATTACTCATTTTTAAGAGGAATTTTGCTCAGTACTTGGAGACATCTATTTGTAACAGATAACAATATAATAAATCAAAAGCTTGCTGTTTCAAAATGATGCAAAAATTTATTTTTTGCAGGTATTTTGTTTAATTGTTAATTTTGCAGAAACATGATGATAAAATGAATTGTGGAATGTAAGTGCAAACAGTTTTAAAACAATGTGTTACTAAAAATAAATATTTAAAGATAAGAATAATACTTGTGTTTAATTGCATAATCGTATGTGCAGTTAGGACAAATCACCTGATTGTACTGTAATGATTTGTAATGTAAGGATATGGATCCTGGAATGTAATGACTGTGGATGGGGAGTGGCATGTTGCAAGGAGGCCTTATGGTGTCTGATGGCAATGGGCAGGAACAATCCCCTGTAGTGTTTTTAGAACACCATGCTGGATGTTTTTTTTATTTTTATTTTAGTGCTTAATTGTCATTGTTGACACACCACAACACACAGTGCATAACAACGACATGTGTTCTCTGCATTTAACCCATATGTGACATGGCAGGGGGCAGCTATTTCAGCGCCCAGGGAGCAGTGCTTGGGGGCGGTACCTTGCTCAGGGTACCTCAGTGGTGCCTTGCTGGTCGGGTATTCGAACCTGAAATCTTTCAATTATAAGTGCGCATCCCTAACCATTAAGCCACCTCTGCCCGCTGCATATGGAATGAGCTAGTGGCTAAATGTGCTCCAAGATAGCATCCCCTGAAGAGGATGGGCATAATTGTTCATAATATTGTCCAATTTTGCTAACATCCTCTTCTCTGCTACTGCCTCCAGTGGGTTCAGGGACAGTTCTGTGATGGAGCTGTTCTTCCTGATGAGTTTGTTCATGCATTTGACATCACTTGCATTGATGGCACTTCCCCAGCAGGCCATGACGTAGAACAGCACACCGGTAACCATGGATTAATAAAACCTACACCGCAGCTTGCTACACACGTCAGAACATCCGAACTTCCTCAGAAAGTAGAGTCTGCACTTTTCTTTTTTGTACATTGCCACACAACACTCAGTCCAGTCTGGTGTTCAGGTGGATCCCCAGGATCGTGCAGCCCTGCACCACCTCCACTTCCTCCCCCTGGATGGCGACTGGTCTCAGGGGCTCCCTGTTATGTTGGAAGTCCATCACCTGCTCTTTTTTCTTGCTGATTAGGACCGGCTCTTTCTAGTCCTCTGTACTATGACGCTGATGTACTGGAAGTCTGATGGGGGGGGGCAATCAAGCTGCATTGTGCCATTATTATATATGTTTTTTTTTTTAAGGAATCTTCACACCAATATGGGTATTTTTGATAGAAACCGGTCAGAAATTTAATGACACCAGTCAACAGAGTTATCAAATCAAAACAGGTGAATCCTACAGTATTTATATATATATATATATATATACACACACACACACACTGCTCAAAAAAGTTAAAGGAACACTTTTTAATCAGAGTATAGCATCAAGTCAATTAAACTTCTGGGATATTGATCTGGTCAGTTAAGTA
>JAODLD010000046.1:33007526-33017811 GCA_026781065.1 Mormyrops boulengeri | reverse complement strand
GGGCGAGCTGGATCGAAGGACGTCATGCGTAGTGGAGACGTCACGTAGCAGGGTGTGCAGGATATCTTGAAAATTTAGGGTCTCCAGGCGGCATACCCCAGGAGGGGTGGGGGGGGGAATGCAGTTAACATGCAGTTAAGATAGAGTAAGTACTCGGACCAAATACTGAGCATGCTCTATTTTTAAGCAGTCCTTTCTTAATTGGAGAAAAATCTGGGCTGAAACTATTGGTTAGAAGAGACGATACAAGCAAAATACACACTTGCCTAATAATTCTGCATGTGGCGTATACTTAAGATGGGCACTATGCATCACAGGGAAAAAAATGACAGACCTGAATCAGAACCTCTGGGATCTAGGTACAACAAACAGTGCATTGTGAGATTCAGAAAGCTGGAATTTATGGTAGGTGTGCAACTCAGACACTGCTTTAAATTCAAAGAAAGCTCACGATGAACATTTTTTGTAACTAAACAGGATGCCTCCATTGTGCCCAGCAAGTGAAGAACTGTATGCAGATCATTCTGTTGTGACAGCCATGACTTCAGACCAGTATGAACAAGATGCCCAGTCAGCTGAGCCTTGTTACCGCATGGAGTTTAACCCAGACCCAGAACTTATCATGCTTTCCCAGGTGAGTATACATTTATGAAAGAAATGGGTGAACAGTATGGACCACAGGTTTTGATTTTTCCAGTAATAAAACACAAATCCCACAACCCTATTTTTACCTGTTTCAATTATAGGGAGACAGAGACCTGGCTGTTCATCATTTAATGACGGTCGCTGGATGTTTGCTAGGTTTATGTGCCGTGCTTTGTTTTGCTGGGAGTTTCTCATGTTCTCTATCTCGGAAATACCATAGCAATGGGCAGGATCTACAAAAGGTATGCTCCATGACAAATCTTGTGCTAAATGGTTATGATAGGATATACAGTGGTACCTTGACTTACGAGTTTTGCAACTAACGAGTTTTTCGAGATACAAGCCGTCTCTCTGACGATTTTTTTTGCTTTGAGTTGAGAGCTAAAATTCGGGTTATAAGCCAACTTCAGATACTCCACCGCTAGTTGGCGCAGTGAACACCGAAACATCCACCCATCATCCCTTGTCTCACTCGTTCGCTTTAAGCGGTTAGCTCGCAGTGGAAGCATCAGTGTTGTGCTCGCATTTGTGCTTGCGGTTATTTTGCAAAACTTCGTTTTTCCAGCCATGTGTCCGAAGAAAGTGAATGCGAGGATGAAACAGACCACATTGGACAGGTTTTTATCAAACCCCTGCAGATAAACGTGAGGAAAGCATGGCAAAAAGGGCAAAAATCAGCAAATAAGATTCAGTTATTCAGTTCAGCCATTCTCTTCCTCCTTCGCCAGCATCTTCAAGTCGTCTGATCTCCAAGGCAAATGCTGTACATTATACTTAATAAAACCAGTTTATTGTAGTACATTCTATTGTATTATGTTTTTATACAATATTCATTATTTATAAGCACATTTTTCTTATTTAAAAACATGTAACAAAAAAAATGCAATGGTTTTTGGGGGTCTGGAACTGCTTAATGGCATTTCAGTTTATTAATGGTAAAATGGACTGTATTTATATAGCACTTTTTTCTATTCCTACAAGCACTCAAAGCACTTTACAATTCATGCCTCACATTCATTCACACACCGGTGGCAGAGGCTGCCAAGCAAGGCACTAACCTGCACACCGGGAGTGATTTGGGGTTCAGTGTCTTGCTCAAGGACATTTTGATGGGGTTAGGAGGAACTAGGGCTCCAACCTGCAATCCTCCGGTTGCCAAACGATAGCACTACTCCTGTGCCACCATCTTCCCCTAATAGGGAAAATTGATTTGACATTTGAGTTACGAGCTCCGTCACAGAGCACATTAAACTCTTAAGTCAAGGCACCACTGTATTCCAAACTTGTGTTCTGTTGTATGTTGTGCATCATTTTTGTCACTTAATTTCATTCAGTCGCTTCATATCATCTAGTTATGTATTCTGTTGTTTTTAAGCTTAATACTTATGAGTAATTTACCATTTCTTTTAGATTATAATTCACTGGACCTGACATAAGGCATAAGTGTTGTGGGAATTTGTACGAGCATATTAACTAATATTAAAATACACCGATCAGCCATAACATGAAAACCTCTGTCAGATGAAGTGAATAACATTGATTACAATGGCACAGGTCAAGAATGCCATTATATATTACAAAAGTGAACAGTCAGTTCTTGAAGTTGATATGTTGGAAGGAGGAAAAATTAACAAGTGACTTTTTGACAAGGATCAAATTGTAATATTTAGATGATTGGGTCTAAGAATCTTCTAAATGGCGGGCCTTGTGCTGTGTTCCCAGTATGCAATGGTTAGTACCTACCCAGAGCGGTCCAAGGATGACCAACCAGTGAATTGGCGATGGGGTCATGGGTCCCCAGGGCTCATTGGGACTGAAGGTTAAGCTCTTCTTGTTTGGTCCCACAGGAGAGCTACTGTAGCACACATTGCTGAAAAATTTAATGCTGCTATGACTGATGGGTGTCTGAACACTGTGCATCGCAGCTTGCTGCGTATCCACAAATCGGTCAGAGTGCCCATGCTGACCCTTGTCTGTTGCCAAAAAGTGCCTACAATCAGAGTGGGAGCAACCAAAAACTCACTGAGCTTGATTTCTTGAAATACTGTGGGAAAGTTGCCAACTCAGAGTCCATCATACACAATGCAACACAACAAACACACTATGTTAATTAGCTTGCGCTCACATGACAACAAATCAAGTAGATTTGTGAGGATTTGAAAATGTAGGCTAGAATGTGACTTTGGTTTTAGCAGATTATGCTGGACTGAATTTTGCATGAGTATTGTAAAGAGAAAATGGGCTTAATTTTCACTGAGAAGGTGATGTCCTCTTACGTCCAATCCATGGATGCCGTACATTGCAACTTACAGTACTTGAAGGATCTGCTGCTAACATACCACAGGACATTCAAAGGTGTTATGGAGTTCATCCCTCCATGGCTCAGAGCTGTTTTGGCGGCACGAGGAGGACCGACCTACACAATATTGGGCAGGTGGTTTTATTATTATGGCTGATCGGTGTATATAGGAATATGTGTGCATGTGTGTGTTCATGTTTATGCACAATTTTGATATGGTTATTATATTCTGTGCATATTCATCACTCATTAATCACTCATTTTTCGTTTTTATTTCCAGGAATCTTTACTCAACTCCTGATTGTTATCAAGTCATCAAATTTTTTCTAGTTTTTACCCCATCAACCAACATAAGTAACCAAGTCAGATTGAATAGGATGGGTGAAAAACTGGAACAGAACTTGTGTTGTATCCACTGATTAAATGATTTGCCTGAACTGCTGGGCAACAGAATGATGAATGAGTCTACCTCTAGAACATGGCCATCTACACAATAGCGTAATGTTAAACGTGGATCACTTTTTAGGGATCAAGTCTTTGGTTGGTCCAGACTGACTGTTATACGAAGATAAACTTTGTTTTTTGGCAACACCTTTCGTAAAATATAAGTTTTGTAATGTTTATTTCCTTTGAGTTTTATCTATAATGCAAGGCCCTTATCCCCCAGCTCCCTGGGCACCGCTACAGGTGGCAGCCCTTCACAGACAGCTTACTCTGCAAAGAGCAAGTTGAGGGAGGCGTAAAGACAATTTCCCTATGGGGATTAATAAAGTATCAATTATTATTATTATATGAATGTGTACATATTTTGTTAAATAGAGCAGATTTTACAGTTTACTTGGTAGTTTCATGCGTAGCACTATTGCCTCACAACTCCAGCATCCCACTGTTTCCTTGCAGAGCTCCCATATTCTTCCTATGTTAAACAGGTTTTCTCTGGATACTCCTGTTTTCTCCCAGAATCTAAAGATGCGCAGTAGGTTAACTGCCATTTCTAAAATGCCCATGGTGTGTAATTTTGTGAGTGCATGGAAGCTGTGATTGACTGGCATCCTATGCAGGCTCCTTGTTACCCAGCCCAAGAGAAGTAGGTGGAAGATGGATGGATGGTATGGGTCTTGAAGTAGGAATTTTCCATGCTGAAAAAACCTAATGTATGAACTATTTCAGCTTGTTCTCAATTGGTATTGGAGTATATCTGAAACACAATAGTGACACATTCATATTGATGAATATTCCAAATATATCCTTTTGGATTTTTTGAGTTCTAATCAAGATCAGTCTGTCTGCAATGACAGATGCAGCACTCTTCCAGGTGGCTGCACTTAATACTGAACCTGATTAACTACTGGATGAACACATGTTCTGTGCCCTGGAGTTATTTCACAAAAAATTAATTATTCCATTCATCATTTTAGTAGGAATCTAATGCAAAATGATAGCTTATTGTTTTCTTGGGTTTTATATCTAGATTTTGCAGCTAGCATATTTCACACTTAGCAGCATTTTGCCAGCTCTCTACCTTTTCATGTTGGAACTGAGATTAGACAAAAAAAAGGTGAAACGTAAAACCAAGGGTGCAACTTACAGTACTTGTGTGTACTCGATGTGTGTGTGTAATTCAGTTCCTTTTAAATGCATATGACATTGCATATGACATCCATTTTCCGCTGCTTATTTGGGGTTGGGTCAAGGGAGCAGCAGTTTAAGCACTTTTTCCAGCTCCACTGGTGGGAATATAAGGTGTTCCCAGGCTACCATAATCTCTCCAGCATGTCCTGGGCCTGCCCCAGGGCCGCCTCCCGGTTGAACATGCCCAAAACACCTCCCCAGGGAGCTGTTGAGGAGGCATCCTTAGATATGTGCCTGAACCACTTCAACTGGCTCCTTTCGATGCGGAGGGGCAGCGGCTCTACTTTGAACCCCTCCTGAATATTTGAGCTCCTCACCCTCTCTAAGGCTGAGCCCAACCACCCTGGGGAGGAAGCTCATTTTGGCCACTTGTATCCATGATCTCATTCTTTCAGGCACCACCCAGAGCTCATGACCATAGGTGAGGGTAGGAACGTAGATCCACCAGTAAATTGAGAGCATTGCCATCTGGCTCAGCTCCCTCTTCACCAAAACAGAATGGTACAGCGTCTGTAATACTGCTGTCGTTGCACCGATCAATTTGTCGATCTCCTGCTCCCCTTTTCCCTCACTAGTGGACAAGACCCCATGATACTTGATCTCCTCCGCTTGAGGCAGTAACTCATGCCCCACCAGGAGAGGGCAATCCACTTTTCCGGTTGAGAACCATGGCCTCAGACTTTGAGGGGCTGATACTCATCCCAGCTGCCTCACACTCAGCTACAAACCCCCCCAGTGCCTGCTGCAGGTCACAGCTCAATGACGCTAACAGGACCCCATCAACTGCAAAAAGCAAAGACGCAATCGTGAGGCCCCCAAACTGGACCATCTCTGCCCGTTGGCTGCGTCTAGAAATTTTGTCCATAAAGGTTGTGAACAGAATCGTCTGACTTATTGTTGGCAATGCGAACCAAACTCTTGCTCCATTTGTATAGGGAACCGATAGCCTGCAACAACGGACCCTGTACCCCATATTCCTGGAGCACCCCCCACAGTACCCCCCGAGGGACACCGTCATAGGCCTTTTCTATGTCCACAAAACACATGGTTGGGCAAACTCCTATGAACCCTCCAGTATCCTTGTGAGGATGAAGAAATGTTCCATTGTTCTGCAACCAGGACGGAATCTGCATTGTTCCTCCTGGATCTGAGGTTCCACCAACAGACGGACCCTCCCCTCCAGGACCCCAGCATAGACCTTCCCAACAAGGCTGAGGAGTGTGATCCGCCTAAAGTTGGAACACATCCTCTGGTCCCCTTTCTTAAAGATTGGGACCATCACCCCAGTCTGCCAATCAAAAGGCATTGTCCCCGACGTCCACACAATGTTCAAGAAGCGTGTCAGCCAAGACAGCCCAACAACATCAAGAGCTTTCAAGACCTCAGGGTGAATCTCCTCCACCCCTGGACCCCTACCACCAAGTAGTTGTTTTTTGACTACTTCAGTGACCTCAGCCCCAGAGATGGGCAAGTCCTCCTCTGAGTCTTCCAGCTCTACTTCCTCCAAGGAAGGCACATCTGTTGGATTTAGGAGATCCTCGAAATATTCCTTCCACCACCTGACTATAGCTCCACTTGAGGTCAACAGCTCTCCACTCATCGTCACACATCGTTGCCTGACCGTTTGCCCAAACCTTTTCAAGCCTGACTGAAAGTCCTTCTCCATAGCCTCACTAAACTCCTTCTACACCCAAGTTTTTGCCTCAGCAACCACTGAGCCGCTTCCTGCTTCCTTCCGTGAATCACCACCCTATCGTGGTGGAGGGATTTGTATGCCTCCATGATCCTAGGAACAATGTTTTTGGGGGCAACTGCCCCTAGTAGGGTCTCCCGAAACATTTTGGTGATAGGTGAGCAGCCAAACTAAGTGTGGTTCAGACAGACTCCCATGAGTGTTAAGATATAGGATCATGTTACCCTGCCCGGATTGGAGAGACCGGGGCCTTGCCCTGGAGCCAGGCCAGCGGTGGGAGTTTGAGGGCGAGCACCTGGTGGCCAGGCCTCCATCCATGGGGCGTCCGGGGAATTGTTTTGCCCATCACCTAAAGCCCTTTTGATTATTGCGCATGTACCATAAAATTGTGATTATACTGTATTGAGATCTGATATTGTGCAGCCCTACTGTGGGGTGTACTAAGTTTTACATACCCAGAGTTAATTTCATAGAGCCGGGTTGACTAACCCTGATTGCCATGTTAAATGGTACAGTGATAGTTATCAACTTGGTGCTACTTACCTTTAACAGGTAAGTAGGTGATACCCCTCAGCAAATTATCAGCACCTCTGCCCAAGCAAAATCATTCCTTCCCTGGCAAGCGGCTGAGCACTGAATATCGGTATCGGGATATCAACCTCTGAATTAGTTTATTGAATTGAAAATCAATGCTATTGCCCACAGGTGGTTATTATGTAGGACATGTTTTTTGGTGAAATGGGGGTTTGTATAATTGATACTTTATTGATCCCTGTGGGGAAATTGTTTTTACACCTCCCTCAGCTTGCTCTTTGTAGAGTAAGCTGCCTGCAAAGGGCAGCCACCTGTTAGGGCGCCCAGGGAACTGGGGGTTAAGGGCCTTGCTACTGGTTTGAACCACTGACCTTCTGATTACAGGCACACAGGCTTAGTCCACTGAGGCACACACCGTATATATGTTTTTAGTGAAAGGTCTGGACTTTGGCCTGTTATAATACAAAAGCCTGACTGGAGATTAGGTGTTGCATATAAATTACCTTGACAGTATAAAAAAAAAATATTAAAAGTGAGGTACCATTCATAGTATCAAAACTCAGAAGCCAATAAATGCTCCTTGTAGTACACCCTTGTGGTGTATACTGTGTATCTGGGATTAGGGACACATAACTCAAGATCACTGAACGATGGACTGTGATTAGGCACAAAAGAGCAGTGCTCAATCATGCACCTCAACAAAGATCCTGTGGATGATGCTGCTCTGCACCAGCTCTGAGACGATGGGCCTCACTGAAAAAAGTCTGGATCCCATTCTTCCCTCAACAATTGCTGGTGTCCAGACTATTAACCATGACACAGATAGCTTTCCTCAAAAGTTTGTTTAGCCTACCAGCTTTCATAACCTTCATAGTACCCCCAGCAATTAACACTGAAAAGGATGGTAAAGGGTACTGATAAAAAAAACAGTCATACCTGCTGGCTGCACACACTGAACGATTTGGTCTACTGAAGAAAGCAGCCTATTCTGCACTTGCATACAGTCTGTGTAGTCATGCCAGTCTAGTCTGTCATTGATTTAGATGGCAAAGTAGTGTACCATTTCTACACTTGTGTGACAGTGGCTCCCTGTTCCGACCTCTCTGTCATTTGATCATAGAGACACAGATGGTTCTTCTTAAACCATCCAGCAGAACTCTCCAGTAGACTTCTATACTCCTTTCACTGACATATTCCAAAATCACACAATTATCAGAGAACCTCTGAAGATGGCATTAATCAGAGTTGTACCTGATGTCTGAGATGTAAAGCTTAAACTGAAATGATGACCCCCAGTCCTATCTAGGGTTGTGGGGGGTTCCTAGCCTGGAAGCTATGGGCGTGAGGCATTGAACAACCCAGGATGGAGTACCAACCCATTGCAGGGCACACTCACACACCATTCACTGACCCAAGCACACCTATGGACAATTTGGCAGCTCCAATCAGCCTCAGCATGTTTTTGGAATGTGGGGGGAAACCTGGATGATACCTCATTACGTCACAAGGGGGACATGCAAACTCCACACACATGGAACCCAGGCAGAGACTTGAACCCAGATGCCAGAGGTATGAGGCAACAGTGCCAGCCACTGCACTATCATGCCACCCCCCTCATAATACTCAACTTTTCCAAGTATTAGTCATTCACAGTCGTGTCTCTACATTAGGGACCAGTGGGGCCAGGCCCCATCAGATGTTGTTATTGAGCAGTGCAGGATATCAGTAATTCAGTCTAATAATATATAATTTTCCATCCATCCATCACCGTAACCGCTTAATCCCAACTGGGGTCATGGGGGGCACCTGAGCCTATCCCGGGAACAATGGTCACAGGCAGGAACCAACCCTGGGCAGTCTTTGGGTGGGGATGCTATAAAGCACTTTGAGACAATGTAATGTGAACGCGCTATACAAAAATAAATTTGTTTGTTTGTCGCCAGCACACCACGGTATAATTTTCTTCTTGAATTTATTACATATGACATTGGTAGTACTGTCATGCATTCCAAATATCTTGCTATATCTGTTGCATCAAAATCAGGACTGCTCCTATCAGTCTTCCTTTGGTCTGCATGGGGCTGTCCCATCAGCATTTCTTTAAGCCTGTTAAAGGCTCTTTCAATAATGAGCTGTGGGGTATGATGAGGATGGCCCGTGCTGATAGTAACCAACAAAATATAACACTAATAGATTTGACCTATGTCAAGATGTTATTGGTCTTTTCAACCAACAGCTAGCTGTTATGTTAGCCACCACTAGCAGGATAATAAAATTACTCAAATGGACAATTTATTAGGAGTTAGATGTAGCAGCTTACCATTAGAGCAAAAATTGGAGATTAAAAGTTTGCCCAGATGAAAGATCATTGTGCAATTTTTTTCATTTCAAGCAGTGAATGTCACTGTTGAGTCTGTTTTGTTTTGGCTGTAAGTTAAGGACCTTAAAGCAACAGGTTTCCCTGTTCTGAAATGTTGCTTTGGATGTGTCAGTGATCATTTACTGCTTAATATGTTTGGATTTGAAATTCGATGTGGTATAACAGGGTAGTATACCTGTTCTGTGAGCTCAAATGCTGTTAGTGATAAGGCCACTCATAACTGTGTCTCCACTTCTGCTTAATCCTGCCCTGTTTTTTTTTTTTGTTTTTTTTTACTTTCACATGGCCCTGCTCAACTGGTCAAATGTTCCTGTTGGCTGAACATTTTGAAAACTTCAGTTTCCTGTTTTAGGAGCTGACAGACGTAGTCATCTGCCCAAATTTCAAGAAGGCAACATACCTTGCTGCTAGACCAAGTAAGACCTCGGATCATTTCTCCTTCTTCACCTACCTGCTGTTACTGGTTTTCATGCTCTGCCTCACCCCAGAATGCAAAGCACACCTGGCTACAGGAGCTGTTTAGCTCAAACTTGCAGATCACACTCACACCACAAACAAACCACTCTGTTTGGGACAGGACTGAGACCACCCCTTCTCAAGGATCTGAGTACAGTTGTTTTGGTCCACACCCGAGTGTGATTATGTGTTCACACCCAGAATAAACCCCGTTTCCCCGTATCCTGGGCTCACTCGCCTCCTTCGCCCGCTCGCCGACCGCGAAACGTGACAGAATGACGGATCTCCCGAACAACTCACCGCAGCAGGTCGAAGACCAGCGACTCGGCCTGCTGCTCTTCGCGATCGTGCGCCGCAACCTCCGGAAGCTGCTGGACGGCGTAATGGAGAAGCGGCTCCCGCCGATGATGATCGCCTGGAGCCCCCCGTCGCCTGCTGGCGGACTTGGACTTGGACCTGGCCCCTCCACCTTCCCAGCCTGAAGGTGGTGCACGACCTGGCTCGCGCCTGTCGATCTCCCGAAAGGGAAGAGGCCACAGGCGCAGGGTCCAGGTCCCTCCCGCCCTGCACCCTGTCTCGCCCGGGCGACCCTTGGCCGTCGCTCGGTGGCTGCCTCCGGGTCCTCCTGCTCCGGCCCGGCTGTCCC
>JAODLD010000046.1:32972803-32985613 GCA_026781065.1 Mormyrops boulengeri | reverse complement strand
CATTCACTATATCAATTTCATTTTCAATTTTAAGGCCCTTACTATCCTGCAAATTAGTGATTTCAGCTTTTAGAGTTAAAAAGACTAAGTTGAGTTGCGGAGTCTGAGTGTCTGGAATTGCACGTGTCCAAGATTAAGACCAAGATCCAGGCATTTAATGATTTCTTAGGCACAACCATCAGTAGTGTCTGTCTGCGGGGAGAATGTCGATATTGCAGAGAGATTTACCTGCCTCGGCAGCGACATTTATGTCTCTGGTGACTCTTCCTACAAAGTCAGCAGACGGATTGGAAGAGCATGGGGCATCATGAGGTCACTGGAAAGGGGTGTGCGAAGCTACTGATATCTTTGCAAGAGGACAAAGGTCCAAGTCTGGTGCTCCTTGTCTTGCTGTAAGACTGTGAGACATGATGATGGACACTACCCAGTGAGCAGATATGAAGACTGGACTCCTTCGTTACTGTGTCTCTTCGGAGAATCCTTGGGTACCGCTGGTTTGAATTTGTTATGAATGAATGGTTGCTAGAGGAGTCCCAAATGAGGCACATTACTTGCATGGTGAGGGAGCATCAATTATGGCACTAGAATAGAATAGAATAGAATAAACCTTTATTATCCCACGAATGAGAAATTTGAATGTTACAGAGCTCTTGTACAAAAGGAATATAGGAGAACAAGAATAATATAGTTGTATATACGCACCCAAGTTTTTATGTACAGTTTTATGTACAGTTTTTATGTACAAAATGTACAGGGATATGTACACTACGGCCATGTGGCGCATTTCCATGAGGGTGATCTGGCTCGCAGGATCCTCATTGCTGAGGACCCAAGCAGCTGGACCAGGCCAAGGGGACTCCCACATAACACCTGGCTGCGGCAGGTGGAAGGGAATTTCCAGAGGGTGGGACTGGACCGTTTGTCTGCCTGGGGGATCACCGGCTGGGATCCTGAGGAGTTTTGCCATGTGGTGGATGCGGCAACGAGCTGCATCAGCGCATGCTCCCCGACCTGACCTGATAAGATGGCGATTGATGGAGCAATCTACTTAACAATGGTTAATGGTTACAGTGGACTAGGAATGGTGAGATTCGCATTCGTGACTGCCCCAATTTAAAAAATTTGCACCAGATACAATTTGGATTGAACTTGGGACACATAATTTCTAACATCTTTGTATCTGTAAAATCCAATTTATTAATGTGTAATACTGAGTTAAATAATTTTGCTTTATTAATTTCCTATTATTTATTTAGCTAACAACTGGTGTTCCAGGTTCATTATGCTTCCAGACCAGAGGAGGGCATGTCTTTAACTGTGGACTTGCTTGTGTTTGTAAACTGTTGCGTGCAAAAGCACGCTGTCTTTTGTGTCCATGTTTCGTAAGCTAAAATATGGCTTCTAGTTCATTTGACTTTTAGGGGAATAAAATTGAGCCATCTGTAAGTTTATATGTTGAAATATGTTTGATAATGAGCCAGGTGGAAGTTTATTTGGTTCATTTAAAAGATTTCGATCTAATGTAATATGTTTAGTGGTTTTCAAAATTATATATGTCTCAACTAACTAAGCCAGTAGTTGGTTAAATATTACAATTTTGTTGTATTTGCCATGTTTTAAGAGGCCAACATTGAAAAGTTTACATTTTAACTACTGGAAACTGCTGCGCGCAAGTCAAGCTCTCTTTTGTGTTTGTGACATGAGAAGAATTGGCATCTCATTCTTATATTTATGGTAAAGTGAGGAAAAACCTTTAATACAGTCCAAAGTCTGCCCGTTTGTTTTTAGCTTTGCTATTTTCTCTTTAAGTAAAAGTTTTTTTTTAAGATTTAGAACTACAAGCCTTTAGTTTTATTTTGTTTTTTAAATCATATTCACCTCCAGACTGTACTCACCATCACCCACCTCTCCCATCATACTGCACTCCCTCCTAGGTCAGAACAACTGAAGTCAGATTTTCACTGCAGTTGCTGCCCCTGTGCTTCACCTAGGTCAGATTCTCCCTCACCATGCATGTGACATCACCAATATACCGAAACACAATCCAGAGTGCCATGACGGGAGGGTCCCAGGCCTAGCCTGCCCTGTCCACTGGAGTTATCGAGTGGCAAGCAGCATACAGCCAGGGTTATATAAATATTTAATTATTAGTAGAAGTTCTATGCCTTTAATATTTAGAAATGTGACCAATAATTTTATAGTTAGATTGATTCCCCCTCTCTAAACTGTTTCTCAAGCTCACGCTCTCATCTCCTGGGGTATTTCTCAATATCAAGAATGTGAAGATCATACCTGCAGTCCTGGCAAGACCGGTCTAGCTATCTTACCTTCCAATAATGATCTTGGGGCACAATATATCATGGGATTGGTTTCATTTGGCAAGGATACAATCGATGTATCCTTGATATTTGAGACGGGGCAAGAACGACTTCCGGGGATTTTTTCGGGGGTAAAATCGTATTGTATCAGAATAGTAGTTGCTTCATATGTATCTTTAATGAATCAGGTCGTTGTGATACATATCTCATTACACTGACATCGCCTTAGAGACAGAGATGCACATACCTAATTCAGACTGAGTAGTTTCTCAAATATGGTTCTGACACTCCCGTGACAGGTCACTTCTGTGCACTATATTTTTGATGTGCCTCATGCCAATTTTGTAGTGCACTATATAGTGAATGAAATTTACAGCTGAGAATTCAAACAGTACTACATGATTGCAGACTCCCTATATAGTGGGCAAGTGGACATTTCAAACACAGCCAATGAGAAAACCCAACTAGTGGGATCAAATCAGGGATGGGCCACATGATGAGTAGGGACCAATTAGGGCACTTTTACAGTCTGTGTTTTCATTTTAAAATGCCTATATATTAAACTCACTCTACATTATTATGTATGAAACTGTCAATCAGATTTATTCATTTATTTACTAAAGGTGCTGGAATAATGTTCCAGATTGTTCCTGCCCATATTAACCCCTGGCTACAACTGAATATATACAGGCCACATACAGAGACAAAGTTCCAAATACTGTGTGGTTAAAAATTAGAATGGCTGGAATACCTAATCTAAATTCCTTTGAATGCTAATTGATTGCTGAGGCTAGTTGAGGTGGATTAAAGGACTCAGAAGACCAACATAAACCAATTGTATATTTATAGAATGGACTAAAAGTTGTACACAATTTCTCCTTACAATCATGCAAATACAGTGAAATCCACTTATAGTGATCACATCTGTCTGGGTGAATTTGATCACCATAAGCAGATGATCATTATAACCACTTTTTCCCTTTTTCTTTATATCTTAGGCAGATTACCATCTAATTGACATTTTCATAATTATTACATGACTATAAGGTAATAAAAGACAGCGTCGCTATTTACTGAATTTTATTAACCAATTCAAAATACAGTACAGCTGGTTCATACGCTTTTCAAATTAACAGTACTTCCAAGTTAAATTACTGAACTATGTATAATTCAAATACACTATAATACTGTAGCACCAGCGGCATCTGCATGTCCCGGCATGCCTCATGAGTGTGTGTATATAGCCTGTTTGTATTTGTTAGTATAGGTACTTGTTGTGCTGTGTACATAGATGTCACTTGTGCCCTTAACTGTGGTTGTACTCGGTCCTTGCCTAATCCTTGCGTGTCTTAGCCATTGTGTAATTACCTGCTGTGTATGTGCGCCTTACCATCCTTAGCGTAACTTCCCTGTGTTTGCCTATTATTCATGGCTTTTGTGTTATTGTTGCTTGTTGTGCAGCCCTTTTAATGAGTAAAATAAAGAACAACTTTGTGACAGTCCTCCTGTCGTCATTTTCAATTGCCGCTACCCGTAATGCCTCGGCTTGGTGCTTCAATACAGTACATTATTGTGCATAAAACATAGTTTATTGCAGTTTCACCATTGCATCTCAGTGGCATCTCTAGTTCTTGGCAGCTTATTTACATTTACAGTATTTAGCGGACACTCTTATTCAGAGCGACTTACATTTTTCTCAATTCAGGGACAGTCCCCTTGGAGCAAGTTGGGGTTTAGGGTCTTGTTCAGGGACCCAATGATTATAGTGCCAGAGATCAAACCCACAATCTCTTGGTCCAGAGACAAGCATCCTAACCACTAGACCACCAACACCTCATACTTATCATAAGCTTCAACGAGTCTATATTTGTCACTGAGAGAAAATTACTTTCTTTTTCCTGTCATGTTTTCTGTGCATGCAGAATTAGCTTGAGGTAGCTAGTCAGAAGCAGATGGGTTACTGCAAGGCAAAGTAGACTTATCAAAGTAAAGTAAAAAAAAATAAAATAAAATTTCCATATGTTGTGAAGTATAAAAGACCCAACATGAACACTGTAAGCGGACTACTTCATTACCACAAGCAAATTATTTAAACAATATTTGTAAAGGAATGATTCTGTCCCAAGTTTTTTGTTCCATATAAGCGGTTGATCAATATAACCATGATCACTATAAGCAGTTTCCACTTTATAAAGTACACGACACTCACTTGTACATGTATATTTGTCAGATTAAATTAACATTCCTGTGTTGTGTGAATTTCATTAAATTGAAATAAATACTTCTTCCTATCATTCAAACTGAACATTGTGTGAGGTGTGGCCAATTCAATTCAAATTCCAATTCATGAATAGGGCACAAATCATAAATTCTCAATTTTTCACAACCTGGAGTGAACTAATCAAACTTTCTATGTATTCAGTAACATTCTTTAAAATGGGAAGGTGAATCACTCCTTACTACCAACGAAGACAATGGCAGCTATCCAGAAAATTGTCTTTGAGACATTGTGGTTCAAGAAGCCAAGTTGCTGGTCTGGTGGTGTTTTGCTGGCAGGCATGAACCCCTTGGACCATCTCAGTAAAAAACAATAAAGAAATACAAGCTGGCCTGGGGTGAAATAATGAGCCTGCTTGGTATGGTATAGGATGAACCTGATGGACCAAAATTGAACCCAAAAAGGAACACACTGGAATTTTTCCCTCGGTTCCACTGTGCAGCTTCTGTCAGCTTTCTGTTTCTACACCACCGGCCACTATGTCCAAATCTGTGCATGGAGTAACCATGCATGCAACTACATATAATTTCCAGCAATTTCCTAGCATGATTGCACCAAAATTGGTTTTCATGCCATTGCAGGCATACGTAGGCTTTGTAGGTGCAGTGGATGAAATGGTAATCCCAATTCATTCTCCCAGCCTCTTTAATCCCATCTGTACCTGTTGAAAAGTGTTCTCAGCCTAAAGATTCAGGTGATATGCAACCAACAAGGACTTTTTATAGACATTATGGCCAAGTGGCCTGGCAGTATACATGATGTTTATATTTGGTCTAGGTCTGGAGCATGTCAGATAGCAAAAGATGTTAGTGGCAGGTTACTGGGAGATAGTAGGTATCATCCAGTGTTGAATCCTCAAACTGTGACTGAAGAGAAGTACAACACTGAACACCAAAGAACACACAGTGTTGTAGCGCACGGTCTGGGCATGTGGAAGATGCGATTACGGTGCTTGCAAAAGTCCTCAGGAGGTCTAAGATTTTCTCCTGAATGCCGAGTGCTGTTATTGTTGTGTGCTATGCTGCACAACATTGCAATAATTATTTTATTTTAAAAAAAAAATGGCCATGAGAAGTGTTGCTTCCTTTTCCTATTTCTGCTTGCCATTGTTTTTTTTTTTTTACATGGAAGCCACATCACATTTTGAGCCAGTTTAAATATTTTTGACTAATAGGAAATTTATCTGCAGTGGGTTGGCGCCCTGTCCTGAGTTGTTCATCGGACCCCCATGGCCCTGCACAGGACAAGCAGATACAGAAATTGGATGTATAGATGGATGGATGGATAAAGAATCATTTATTTTGGTGCAATTCTCGCATGCTCTTACGTAAAGAAAAAAAAGTGCATAGCTTTTTTTGCTTATTCTCCCATCGACTTAACTCTGATGCCTGCGTACGTTTATGCTTGATATGCACTTCGTGCAGTGAAAAACCCAACATAAGGCCATATCACATATAAATGACTCTTACATGCACTCTGCCACTGACTAAGAACTTTTAATTGCATTTTTCAGTATGTGCTCTTGAGGGCTGTATCAAGTCACACGCCTTACATGGCCAAGTGCAATACTGCAGTGAACAGGAAGTCAAACACAAGTCAGTAACAAAATGAAACCTTTTACACAATACATTTAGAAATAAATGTTACACCAAGACACGTGAAAAATTATATAAGAATTATATAACAATAGCTTATAGAAATATGTTACCATATACAAATGTATTACCATTAGACTAGATTCAAGTGTCATTTGCATTGTCGACACGCCTAGCAGATAAATCAATTTGGCTAAATGACTGGCTGATTAAAAAATAATTCTTCCAATTAAAATGAATGTGTCCTCACAATCCTAAGCTGCACTGCATTAACTTGTGCTCGTGAGAACAGGACAGATAGAAACAGCCAGAATACTTCGACCTTGTCTTGATATACTTCAACTAACACTGAATGTATTGCATGTTTCCAGGTGGATCGTGAAATACTCAGTTTTGAACCAATATGGGATGCGATTTGTCCTATATTTTCATACACATACATGTACTTCAATCAAACTGTACATACAGTAGGTCATGGGTCCCCAACAGAATTATCTGACCAGGACACTTGCCTAATTGCTAAGCATTCTATGCTTAATGGTGCAGATGTGTGGGTTTTTAGTGGGAGTGACTAGCAATTGGTTTGGAATAATACATCACAGTCTACACTGTAGCATATAGGCCTGTTTGGACGGTGAGGGTATAGAATATGGGTGGGAAAAAAATACTGATTTTATGATTAATTGCGATCCTGATTTTGACAATTCAATATTGATTCACAAGATCCCAAGATCAGTCTAGATAATTTATGCCTTTCCCATGTGACTTTGAAAATATTTTCACAGAATTTTACTTGTATCGGTCTTTTTATCATATAGGTGGCGCTACTTTCTCTCTCACCCATAGAAGGGTTGAACAGTATTGTGTAACCGCCACTGTGCTGCCATCTTGGTGCACTGTCAGTCACGGAAATGGAGTGCTCGGAGTACGTGAATGCAGTCAAGCCAATTCAAGTAGGGCTTTATTCACACACCAATCATATTCAGTCTGCTGTTTACGTTGACAGTAAAAAACGTTATATAAAAGAAAAATAAAGGGAAACAAAAGCAAACAATGTAAAGAGAAAACATATTAAATGGTATAGGTAACACTGAAGCAAATGAAAGCAACTAAAAGTCTGGAGGCATAATTTTTTAATTTCTGGCTGGGTACAAGAACTGCAGAGAGAAAAGTGTGGATGAACTATTTCAGTGCATTCACAGGTAAGTACAATAATTAATGTTATGCTCATCATAATATATTGTTTTTCTCATCTTGTTTTCATCATGTAATGGTGACTTCATTATGTTGCTTTGTTCTGCAATGTTAACACGACTGTGTTGTGCCTGTTGTCATCGTTTTTACAACAAATCTGGTTTGACAGCACACCTTTCAAACATAAATTGAATAAAATTGAAATTGAACCCAATTGGACACTTGTGAATCAAAATCGATTTTTAATTGCGAGATCAAGGCTGATTCCCAGCCTTAAACAATACCTGTACGCTTCTCAAATAAACAGATTGAAAATTATGTTTGGCACATATCTTAAAAGTCCTTCTGAAACATAGCACGTAAGTTTTAGACTTCCCCGTCTTCATTTTTACGTATTGTTTTCAGTCAAAAGTATTTTTTTGAGCTTTGAAAGATACAGGTTGGTTTTGTTTTTTTGGAACTATACCTATATGATCCTCAAATAAAAACAATGGTATACAAGCCTTTGGTCTTTCTTTTATGGTTTTCAGAACTTGTTTTCAGTCACTCTGCATCTGCAGTTGTGTTCCATTTAGAGCTTTTTAAACATCTCTCCAAATATGAAAAGCAAGTATTTTACATCTTATTCCAATCCAACTGATATTGAATTGGAATTGAATCAAATCAAATTGAACTGAATTGTTAGCTTGTGAAATGGAATGAAATCTAATCGGAGCATCTGTGCCAATACCCAGCCGTAGTGTAAAAGGGACTTTGACATGGAAAAAAAGACATTTAGGATAAATCTAAACATATACCACCTCAAGTACTGGCATAGAACACTTTGAAATATAATGCATTTTTTCTTCAGGAACACGATATATTTTCATTTAGATAATACACCAGTTAGAATGTAGACAGTGCAATAACATGAATTTAAATAGTCAGTGTGTAATGTCACAAAATACTAAGGTATTCCACAAATGTAATGATTTATAGTCAATTATTTTAAATTTAAATTAATGAAAATAAATTAATAATCTTTCTCCACATGACCCTGACCAGGACAGGAGGTTAGAAGATGCATGGGTAATAATCCTTAGCCTACCTTACAGAAAACATAAAATTTACTTAAACTGCAGTACAGGAAATATAATATATACAACATACAACACAACAATATAATAAAGAAGGATTTAAAAGTAATTGACAGTTATTAAAGGCTAATTTCTTCTTGATCAATAGATATATTTTGAAAATATTTTTGAAATTATCAACATTGTTATTTTCAAAAATTTATCAAAAAGGCAAATAGTTCCAAAAATGGGAATATGTTGTTTTTAAGAGATTGAACACACGGCAGCCATTTCATGAGACAAATGAGAAAATTATACAACATGGCTGTTCATATCACAGGTCTGATGGAACCTTAAAGATTTTCGTCTCTCCCATTTCTATTTCATATTTGCGTAGCGCCGGTATATTAAGGTATTGTAGAGCATAAAATGAAGAAAAACAAATAAATGAAGGTCTGCTCAAGTTATGTCGAAATTACAAAGCTGACGAAACTTATGGGAATATAAAAATATAACGTCCAAGTGTATAACTACTTACTGCCTAGTCTTAGGCAAAATAAACATCACTTGAACACATTAATTAAGGTCTCTGCATAAAAGAAACTCAGCCCAGGTAACTGGAATATATCTTGAGATACGTGTTTCCCGAACATAGTCTTCGAGCTGCTAGCTCTCTTAAATCCTTTAATATTTGCTTCGTTTCAGTGTATTATGTTAATGGCTCACCTCTTATCAGGAGAAAAACGAAGCGAAATAGATCTGTCGATTGTCCACACACTCCTTCCTTTGTTGGCGAATACGACCTGGCATTTTTACTTATAGAACAGCCCTTTATTAGCAGTAGTATTATTTATAATAATAATAATAACAATAATAATAATAATTCAAGTTAATTTTGCGATATCTTGCGTTATACTTACCTTAGCTACCCAATATAAGAGTCACATGATCATTCTAGCGGCGCATTAAGTCACATGACAAGAGTCTTCACGAATGCAGCGCTGTAAATTTATGTGGTGTTTCCTGATTGGCGCTCGGCGACTCTTTAGAGGCGGATTCTCACTGTAACGCTACACTTTTGTTTCTCGCTCGAGCTTGAATCTGCGGGTGTGCGAGGTGGCGCAGTCGGAGTTCTCTGCGGCCTTCGCAGTCGAGTAATACATAAAACGTCTTTCAAGGGAGTACCAATAAATACATTTAAGTGATATTGCTTATTTCGAGGATTAACGTATGCAAGAACTCGGAAATCCATGGCGGTTGAAACGGTTTGCTAAAGCAAAAATATATCCTGCCAATGCATCATGCTATACAGGTAGCTAGTTGGCTATGAGAGCAACGGGAACCGAAAATCTGTGATGTGGGGGAGGAAGAAAGAATAGCTAGATAACTGGCGATGTCCTGTGGCTTTGTTCAATTTGCTCGCTACTTTTATATATTTGTACAAACATAACTATGGTTGCACAGACTTAATTTGCAAACTATCCAGCTAAAGGAGCGTGAGGTTGAATGGGCCTCCCACGTGAAAAACGTTCCTCTGTCGTTCTGACTCAAGAGACTTCCATTAGCTCATTACATGTAGAGACTGGCAAACCATCATCTCGACGCGCCTAGTGTTTCTGAACGGAAAAGAGCATTTATCTTTACACGGTTCAATCAGTATAGTACTGTAAAAGCATGCTTAGGCGAGAATTCGCACAAGATAAAAAGACAGCATTCCGCTGCCTCAGTTATCCGGCTTGTATGTTTCATGCATTGAAAATGTTGTATTTGTTGTAATATCTGCACTAATTTAAACAATTTTACGTTAGTCTGGGTAAAATTGTCTTGGAAAATTGGTTGTATTAACTTCACTTTCTGTATTAAATAGCTTGTAGGAAGTCCAAAGAAAGGATCATAGAAGTTTTTAACAACCTGGAGTTGAAATTCTTGGAATGGCCTTCGCAAACTACAGCAGCTTAAACCGAGCACAGCTCACCTTCGAGTACCTGCACACAAACTCGTAAGTATTTGGTCAGAAAGGAATTCCATACACCTGCAGCACAAAACCCAGGTTGTCTAGAACAGGGAAGAAGGCAGAAGTAGCATGCAATCTATGAAAACTGTAGTGTTACATTTATTTGTCAATTAGGTTAATTTCTGACACATACTGCTGTAGTATGAACTGACCTTTTGAGATGTTCCCCAGCAGACAGAAACATTTGAACGTAATGTCCTTATTTTGGTGTGTTTTATAGTCTGATAACCAGCTTCTAACACTATGACAGTAACTTAGTTATTGCATTATTTGAACTCATTTGCTATATCTTTTTTTGTACACACAAGGACTCATAAATTGTTTTTTTTGTATTTTTATTTCTTATATATATGCACGTTTTTGATGGGAACATTGTTAATATTTAAGGTATGTTACCTGAAAAAGAGACTTAGTTGCCTCTCGATATATCAGGCAGATTTTAGGAAGGAACATGTAATTAGTGAATTTAATTAGTGAACTAAAATTCATTAGCATGGTTTCTTTTTTGTTATGGAAAAGTTAATTGGTACATTTGTCATGTGAAACAAAGAGCACGTTTTAGTCAAGAATTATTGGAGTATATTCCTTTTCATGTAGATGGAAAATGGCATAACCAAAAGATAAGAAATTTGCAAACGAGAGGAGGCCATTTGGCCCATCAAGCTCGTTTGGGGAGAACTTAACTAATAGCTCGGAGTTGTTAAAATCTTATCCAGCTCTGATGGCTGTAAATATTGATTGGTCTGTAATGAAAAATAACTGTGAAACAAAATATTACATGTTTTGCATATAAAAACTGCATGAATAACCCGAACTGCACTAAGCAATGTAATATAAATGTTAAATCTATTGATATGCACAATTTGAATGTTTTGCATACTTCAATGAAGCATGACAAAGCTGCACAGTGGAAAAGCAAAATTAAAACTGAAAATGTCAGTTTTTGAATGTGTATGTACAGATGCAACAAGTCAAAAATACCCTTAGAAAAGATAAGACTTTATTGATTCCACAATGGGGAAATTTACTTGTTGCACCAGCCAGTAGATAAGAAGCAATACAAAGAAACAACAAATACAATAAATAATAAAGTTTGAAATTGCAGTGTCATGGTAACTTGCCAGTGGCAAACATTTAATATTACAATATAATGTCATAGCCTTGTGGAGATCTAACGTGAGGACACTTTTCCTTGAATGGTAGTCTCAGTTAATGCTTTTGCTGCTTATTGTTAAGTGCTTAATTTAAGTCTGTGTGTGTGTGATTTTTACATGGGTGGGCTTCGTTTTAAATTTACCTAAAGTTTTAGCTAATGTTATGAGTTAGAAGACCAAAATGATGCCTTAATTTGTTTTGATTTGCCTCTAGGACAACTCATGAGTTCTTGTTTGGAGCTCTGGCTGAACTGGTGGACAATGCAAGGTATGATTTTTTTATTTTTCAAATTGTCTGAATTGACTGAATTTTTTTTTTTTTTTTTTTTTTTTTTTTTTTTTACTGGAAGCCTTCTAAAATTTCGCAGCCGATAAGTGTAGCTACCTCTTTTGGCTTATGCAGATCAGCATTGTCTCAACTCATATCTCGACACAATAGAATTTTATTGTTCTCTCTTTGCAGGGATGCCAATGCAACAAGAATTGACCTTTATACAGGTAAATGCCAGAAAGTTAAAGTATTGTATTCACTGGATCTTCCTGGGGAATTTATGTGGTTTGGGGACTAGTTTGTTGCCTCTACAGACACTTTGCTTGTTAAGATGGTAATTCAGAAAGTTGACGGATCTTTTTCAAACTGGATCATTCAAAATGATTAAACTTTGAGACTGATTTCCCCAAAATTTAACCCTCTGGGGCCTAGAGGTAGGGAACACACTTTCACTGACTGGGGCATGATCACACATTCCTTTCAAAATCATAAACTTCATGGCAAATAAATTATTACTTATATATTTGTTTTGGCTTTATACTCATCTTAATTTTAATGTATGTTGTAAATATGTCAGATTTATGTGAAGTTTGTAATTTGACATCAAAGTATAGACGTTGCAAAATGCTGTTTGGAACACATACAACGTTATAAAAGTACATAGTGAGCAATGGTGCCAGTTTGTTTTGATCGCAGATATCACCAAAGTCTTGGGTACATGAAGATGACTAAATGGCGTAGTTGCAACATTCAGTAGGATAAATAAATAAGAAAAACCTAACTCATGTCACTATTTCTGGCCTCCATTCATTGAATATGTAGGACAGGGGTGGCCAGTCTTATCTGCAAAGGGCCATAAGAACATAAGAAATTTACAAACAAGAGGAGGCCATTCGGCCCATCAAGCTCGTTTGGGGAGAACCTAACTAAT
>JAODLD010000046.1:32945755-32959239 GCA_026781065.1 Mormyrops boulengeri | reverse complement strand
TAAACAAAGAGTGAAGTTCAAAAGGATTCAAGTATACCAAATTAAATTTCTTCTGATTACCTTATCAGTAGGTAAATCCTGAAAACATTGTGCTTTGAAGGAAATTAAGCAACACTCACTTCAACCTTAGGTGTAACACTGACACTTTAGACCTGGAGGAATTAATGGGAGAACTGGGCATGTTTTTTGCTCTTGACAAGAGCCTCAAAGTCTAATTGAATTTGTTCAAAAATGTTGTGCCCCCTCCCCTGCAGACACATTTAATGTGTTTAATCGTGCGAGCCACACACGGTTGCTAAACAAGTCGGTAAGAGGCGAATTGTTCTGAGCAAGAAAAGTAGGGATGGGCTGATCCACATTTTTTCAGTTCCGATCCGATTCCGATACAAGAACTCTTTTTACTTTGTTATACCTCATATGTTAATTTTTTAAGCTAGTAAATACAGATGGGAAAAATGTATGACAAAAAAATATTTAATTAGGCTACTACAAACATACATAACGTAGTGTCCCATCTCGTTTGTACTTCGTGTTTTTGAGGCATTTGCAGTTCAATATATGAATATCTTCAGAGTAAGTATGCACAAGTGGCGAATGCTTAAAATTTTAACACAATTTTTCTCCCATTGGCGTCAGCTGTTACACTTTTTTGCGATGGCAGCCCCTCTTGTGTCACAAGCTGCAGCGAGTTCGCAAAACAGTCCAAGTTAGTGACCCCCAAATCATCCATTGCTTTTTTTGTCTCGCAAAGTTGCGTGCTCTTTGTTAAGTGGGATTGTCCATTAAACGCTATTCCCACCTCTCAAAACTTTATTTTACAAAGATTGCAAATCGCGATGCTACTGGTTTCTGTTAAAAACGTAAAATACTCCCAGATCGTCACGTCTGATCTTACGCTCCTCGTACTGCGAAGGGTATGCGCATGACGTCACTGCACTCGCACCCACTGAGTAGCAAAAAAGACTGAGGGGCAGCATTACTGTTTGACTTGGATGCCGCAAAAAAAAACACATGTAAAATGGGAAAGCGCTATCGTGCGATTTTGCCAAAAACTAAATAAGTAAGTATAGGACGTGGATCGGTCACGCATGGCCGATACCCGATCCGTCAAATAGGTCTGGATCGGCGCCGATACCGATCCGTTTCTCTAAAGAAAAGTTTCAATTTCAGCACGTAATTCATAAAAACGGGGCAGTACCTTTCCCCTCAAAAGCCACATGCCAACACCTCGCTCCACAAAACACACTGAGGTTTTTGTCCTCCTTTGTCGTCAATATAAGAAAATCCATATCTAATATATTCTATGTCCTACCTGCGTTTCGCCATACTCAATTAGCATATGTAAACAAAGTTTGCGGGTCTTCTTCTACAGCGGTTGTCAACTCGCATTACAGGGCATTATCACCACCTACTGTTACGGAGTGTGAACAGACGTTTTTTCTCAACATTTTTTTTTTTGCCCAGACAAAGGCCCACTGAAAACGGGTCCGCGACCCACCAGTTGAGAATCACTGCGTTAGGTACATTCATCATTAGCAATTAGGTTACTGGTCCCATTCAGAGTGTACCTCAGTCTTGTACCCAGTGATAGACTGGTATCGTATCCAGGGTGTGCTCCAGGCTTCTGTCACATATTCCTTTTTTATACCTTGAGATGTTGATTGATTGATTTCCCTTTATGAGATGGAATGAGCAGAAACAGGTATATCTATATTTACATTTACATTTACAACATTTAGCAGACGCTCTTATCCAGAGCGACTTACAACAGTGCTTTGTAGTCCATGATTGTTGTTCAATCTATAAGCTAGACCTAAATTCAACAACTGTCATTTAAACCAAAGTTACCGCTAAGTACGTTGTATGAAAACCTTGTTAGGGAAAAACTGACAAACATTGTTATTGGGATTTTATTTATTTATTTATTTATTTTAATAGAGAGAGTGGCCAGTAAGAAGGGGTATTAGTCTCCTAGGTAGTCCTTGAAGAGGTGTGTCTTCAGGCGACGTTTGAAGACAGCAAGGGACTCGACCATTCTTATCTATATGAGGATGAATAAGGTAGCGGCCTGCTGCTCTCTCTTCTCCCCCCAGCTTGCTCATACCCTGTGTTGCCTGCCCAGCTAGCCTGGCTGCTAGCCACTCGCCCAGTATTCCTTTACCCTGAACTCCTTCCACACCGCAGTCTGGACCCCAGCCAGCACCCGCCTCGCTTAAACACCATCTACACCCGGGGCGAAGAGAGGTACACCAACTGTCTATATACCAGCAGTCAAAGGGGAAGCACAGCAAAACTTGACTAGTTCATACTTTGCTGCTCATGTGTAAGAATTTATATGAATTCAAGGCACTTGCTGCTCATGGATTGTTTCGGATGCTTTTTGAGATTTTCAGGAATAATTTAGGGCAGTTACATGTTCGTGGAGTTTGTGAATAAATACTATTGAAAGGATGATAATGAAAATGGATATTACATTTACAGTAATATTCGGTTACTAAGCTGATGTTTTTGTTGAAAGTGAGTTGCAGTTTTTTTTTTTGTTTTTAAGACTGTAATGGCTGTACCACGATTAGGACACCTTCTTAGCAGCTATGCGACAGACACACGCACACTCTGTAATGCATGCAGAGCATGAACACACACAGTGGTTGCTCTCGCGCACATGGCCCAGGGTGAGGCACTGTTTCTGAGCTATGGACCCTCATTCTGCCCTCCTTCCCCAAAGCCTCTTGGTGCAAAGTCTGAGAAACTTCAGTGAGACAGCGAACCCCTACCAGCTCATGTGCCAGTACCTTCTCATCACCAAATCTCCCAGACAAATCCGCAGGCGCATTCATGACATGTGCCAGCCTACTTCCCCTGGCAACATCGTGAAGGTGTGTCACGCCTGGGTATCACTGCTTTCTTTTTTTGTGGGTTTACCTATGATCAGAGGTCTGTGTTGCGGTATAGTACAGCATGCCCCTGAGAGTTAGTAGTGAAGGTTGTCCTTTGTGAAGTCTGTTCGGCACGAACTGAACCCTGCTCTTCTCTTTATCATCTCAAGTTCTTTTATCAGCACAAGAAGGTTCCACGTATGTTGCTGTCTTGTAGCAGAGTGACACCGGAAGAACAGTGCCCCCCAGTGGAGAGAGAGGAGATGGTGCTTCCCATGTGGCTGAGGGTATGGAGGATTTGAAGTGTGGAGTGCTTTAGGATGAGGTTAATTAGAGTTCCATGAGTAGTCTATCTATCCGGCTGAGGTGCTTATTTCTAGTATGTGCTATAGACCTATCAGATGCCTGCAGTATATGCTGTGAGAAAAACTATTCTTCTCTTTTCACAGAAGAGCTTGCCTCACATCTTTAAAGTGGTACAAGAGTATAACCACCAATCAGCTGGGGACATAACTCTGGAAAGTCAAAGAAAGGGCTCTTACACTTTCCCTAGTGGTACTCGCTATCCGCCTTCCCTCCCAGAGACCCTGACCCTACGGCCTGCTGGCTTCAGATGCCTGCGACAATCGGCCCCCATTCCTAAAGTTAGTGTCTGCCACATTTCAGCCCCTGCTTCTGTGAACAGTGCCACCTTGAGCTCAGAAAGACAAATGGCGCCACCTTGTGCAGAGGATCTTATCCAGCAAATGCCCCAACGTAAATTGTGCCCCATCCAGCCTGCCCCGCCGAAACCTCAGCATCAGCTCGTCACTATGGCTGTGAGTGGAGCACTGAATGTGTTTGATTTGACAGGGAGAGCCACTGTGGGAAATGTCTGTGCATCCAATGGAAGTGAAATGCTGGGTTTGGCACCTGGCCAGGGCTGTGCCAGTGGATCTCCTGCTGTTGTCATCAGTCTGGTCACACCTGTAAGTGCCCCCATCATTAGTCCTCCTCCTGCAGACAGCAGATTGACTGGGACGGAGTCTGCTTTGCTTATCCGGGAGCCAGTGTCTTGCTTTACAGGTTCCCTGGATCAGTCCTATAAGCTTCCTAGACCATTGTTCCCAGCTCCCAAAAATAGCCCTCCCTCAAGCCTAGGTATTTCAACTCAAACGCTGCTCTTCTCTTCCTTGCCACTTGTTCCTCCTGCTACTACCCTACAGGCAAACCCAAACCTTATCCCATCCACAGTCCCCATGAGCAGCAGGACTGAACTCCCAGGGACTCCCAGCTTTCATTCAGTCCATGCCATTTCTACTCCTGCACAGAGGTGTAGCAAAAACAGCCCCACCCATTCCATCACCGATGAGGTTGTGGCTTCTCCTGGCAGAATTTGGCCTAGTTGCCCAGCCTTTTTGGGTCATACTGAAGTACTGGATGTTCCTGATGCCAGGGTGGATCACACCGAAGGACCCTGTACACCAGGGCCTCCATCCCAGGACTGCTACATTTTATCTGGGCCCCGATTTAGCATGGCTTCAGAAGCCATAGGCCTGAAGCAGGCTGTGAATCAGGCAACGGTCCAGCACATTTCAGCATTGCAGGGTACGAGGGAGCACCAGATCTTGGCTGCAACAGCCAGACCAAGAAACCGTGGGATCTCACATACCCCTGATGCACTGGGCTACAGGAAACTGTCACTGACTGCGGGGTCTCCATCCAAAGACTGCTCTTCTCATTGGGAAGACAAGGGATGGGATGAAGAGGAAGTAAGAGATGATGAGGAGGGACATGATTATGGAGGTCTGCTGCTGGCTTTATCAGAATCATCTATGAGCCCACACTCTAGTCTGGACAGCCATACTGACACCTTGCAGAGGACAAGTGATGCAAAATGGCGAGAAAATGGAAGACAGAGGAACAGTGACAGAGATAGAAAAACAGTCAGGGAGCGGGAGGGAGTGCAGTGGAAGGAGAACAGTGCACGGGACACAATACAGGAGGATACGCACACTGGGAGGGGTGCTCATAACCATGGTCAAGTAGAGGCCGAAGAAGACTGTGAAGATCGGCCAGAAGATGACGATGAGGAGGCAATGTCTTCAGCCTCAGAAAAGTCTGTGCTCTCTGTGCCTGAGTTGCAGGTTTGTGTTTTCCTGTTTGTCAGAGGTGTCCAGGTAATTTTAATTTCTGATTTTGGACAGTGGCATGGACGTACATATCAGCTTAAGCTCAGGAAGATGTATAACATAATTTTATCACCTTAATTGTTAAGTGCTTCTGATGAAACATTTACTGGTATTAAACCAGCTAGATAAACATGAATACCTAAGTCATAAACCCAGAACCAGGAATGGTGACCACTGATGTGTATGTGACTAAGGCAAAGTGATAGCGATGTTTTCCAGAATAATTTCTAGAATTCCTCATTGACAGTGCAGCAACGGTGCTTATATTCCCTATGTGGACCCTTATATAATGAATCTCTAGAGTAATAATGAATCACTGTAATAATGGTAGGTATTTTGATTTAAATGTGGTAAAAACAGGCCTGGGTACTTTATAATGTAATTTTTTTAATACTGCTTTGGTTTCACCTGTGTGTCTATATAAAGTTTACATAGACACTATAGTATTCATGAAGCTACTATACTGTACCTCACAGGAGACCATGGACAAGCTGAGCTGGCTGGCTTCAGAGAGCAGGTTACAGGAGGACAGTGATTCACAGGAGAACAAGTACCTGCAATCCTCCAGTCCCCCCAGCACTTCCTGTGCAATCACTACTTCTATTTACCAGAACGTCCAGCTGGAGGAAGAGTTGGAGCTTAACGAGGGAGGGCCTGTACTCTTGCCAGTTAGGGAGGATTCCCTGGTAGCAGGCCTGGCCCACACCTTTGACAGGGAAAAAGATCATGTGGACAACCACCCCCCGATGGAGAGGAAAGACGTGGCCTTAGCTCAGATCAGCCTTAACCGGGTGAGACACTCCTCCCCTGCTCCTGTTAAACATATTGAGGAATTCGTATTGCAGCTTAGATTTAAATAATTTCTGGATAGTCGTCTTCTGTTGTTCTGTTTTCTTTGTTTACTGAGCAGCTTTGAGTTGCATATGGGTATTTGTAAAACCTAGGTTGGGACCTCTGAATTTTCGTCAGGCGTGAAATGGCTTACAGATCTTACTTCAACTTCCGGGTCTGGACACAGTGAAGCAGATTATCACCTAGTCACTACAAAATTAAATTTCTCCCTGGGTGCCAAAACTAGAACAGTAAACAAATGGTCTGGGAGCCATGTGACTCAGTTTGTTATTACTTGAATGAAGCAGCACAGACAAGTAGCCTGAGTTCATCGCACATTGAAGTCTAGTGGATTTCTTGTGGTAAACACTCAAAATCAATACATTAAATATTTCTGATCCCTACACACCATCCAGACTGTTTTTTAAACTTTAAAAAAGATACCAGTATGGTTTATTTTTTTCAATACAGCTGTAGCTAAGAATTTTAGCGGTAGACTTGGGAACATTGATTTGATTTTCAATTATGTATTAACAAGCCCTAATACAACTCAGAGATTGTGTTAGCAAAAAGTAAAAAAAATATTTTAATAACATACAATACAACTGGGATGGCTATTATACTTCTAAAAAACAGTATACTTCTAAAAACAATGAGCTAATGTTTTCTCAAATACTTTTTTATGGAGGTGGTGGAAGTTGAAGGGGGGGCATTATTACGTTGGATTTCAGTATTTCTAAAAATCTGTGTACGGCCTTGTCTAAACGGACTGCATGTGCAGCCAAGATTTTGGGTCTAGTGGATATTTTGTGCAATGTGTGTCTACTGCGCTCATGCAAAGAAGTTGATAGTGGATGACCAGCTGCTTCCAATAGGTGGAATGTCATTGCTTCAACACATGCGCCGACTGTGGCTGTATGCATACACAGACATGCCCCAAAATGTAGTATATATGCAAAAAGGAGTGTAACAGAGCACTGATGAATGGAGTATGAACTATTTAACGCGCTGTGCCCCGCTGCTGCGTGCCAAGGTGTGTGTGGCCCTGCGGGACATTCCAGGCAAGCTAGAACAGTTTATGCATATCCTAGAAGAGTCTGAGCAGAGCAGCACCGGCCACGGTGAAGTGGAGCTCTTCTTGCAGCTGTAGCCCATGCTGTGGGCGTAGCCACTGTCCTGCAGCCTGAGCAGGTCCATCAGTACGGCCTGGTACTTATGTGTCTCAAATGTGTCTTAAAAGCACCTATCACTAAATCTGTCCATCTTTCTATATATATGTGACATACAAGCAAGGCAAATAGTACATAACAAACATTCAAGCAGTCAAGGAGTCAACCTATTTAATTTAGCAGCATTAAAGTAAAATAATGCTGTTGTATCCCCAAACAGCCTATAACTTAATTAGTGATGACAGGCTTGAATGATGTCCTGTATTCTAATATCAACTGCTGCCCCCTCTGGCCAGTTTGAGCAGCAGCTGGAGAGCAACATTGGAGATGCACCTTCTTGCTACCAGGAGGTGCTGGCTGTCCTGCAGGGGAGCCACAAGCTCAGGAGCACAGGCCAAAAGGAGGTACAGAGAAGAGGGTTGGGGTTCTCCATGACTCATTCACCTTCAGTATACTTAACAACACCTATCACCACAGTTACCATCTTCATTAGTTGTAGCTGAGATCCTTTTGAGTTCTGCATTAATGCTCTGTAAAGAAAAACAAAAATTAATAAAAAACGCTGAGCACTGCTCATTGCGGTGTCCCCCATTCATGTTGTTAATTTCAGCTAACACCTTGTCCCATACATTTATTTGGCAAAATTGGACACTAAACGTGGTGGCAGTTTGAGGGGGGATATTATTAGGTTGGATTTCAGTATTTCTAAAAATCTGTGTACAGCCTTGTCTAAACGGACTAGGTACAGTGGAGAGTGTCATCCCCAGTTCTATCACCGTATGGTATGGCAACTGTTCTGTGCAGGAGAGGAAGGCTCTTCAGCGTGTAATTAAAACTGCGCAGTACATTTCTGGAACAGCCCTCCCCTCTCTGCAGGACATCTGTAACTCTGTAACAGTAGGGTCATCAAGAGGGCCCACAACATCATTAAAGACGATACACACCCATACACCCATACCCATACATACACATTACAAAAAAATAGAGAAGAGAAGACCCACCCATTTTGAGGAAGCTTAGCTTCTAGTTCCCCTGGCCTCACCAGACAAATTGGCCATTCCTTCTGGCCTCTAGGTGTTGCTGTTTACAGTATTGCAAAACATTTACAATAGACACTCCTCTACTTACGAACGTTCAACTTACGAATTTTCAGACATACGAATGAAAAGGACTGTAAGTCCAAATTGTGTTCACTGGGCTCCCGTTTCCTGTCCGCAACATCAATTTTTTTATTCTGCACTCCAGTTCCGCCTAGTACGACTTCTGGCCGCTACTCCCACCGCACAGCAGCGTAGCATGCGTACTCCCAGCATCCTAGTTCTTTGTACTTGCGTATACCCTTAAAATGATGTTGAATAACGACTTGCGTTCCGAATGGCCGATTGCAACTTGAAATGTTCGTATGTCGTTCACAAGTAGAGGAGCGTCTGTATTACAACAGTGAAGTTTTCCAGAGAAGACATGAAATGTGTTTTTAAACGGCAAAAAGATTTTCGTAATGAGTCATTTTAAAGTTGTTTGCTTCATAATTTAATCTCACCACTACCTTACTGAGGTATCACCTGCCACATGGCTGCACTCAGGTTCTCATCCCTGAGGTGGTTTGTCGTGTGGTAGGAGCAGCAACGCACTGTAATCAGTGCATGCTCCTTACTACCTTACCACTAGTGTATGAGTTATATGTGTGTGTGGGGGCATGTATATGTATTACATTGTGGGGACATTCGGTCCTCACAATGTGATAGAAAATTTGTTATTTTGACATTGTGGGGACCATTTTTTTGGTCCCCACAAGGGGGAAACTCAACTTTATAAAAATCTAAAGATCAAAAGAATACAAAAGCCAAAGATCTTGTATTTTGTTTGGTTACTTATAGTTAAAGTTAGGGCTGGGAAGGGGTTAAGGATGTCATTGTTGGGATTAGATTTTCCCATAGAAATTAATAGATGTCCCCACAAACATATGAATGCAGGCGTGTGTGTTTGTGTGTGTATGTATGTATATAAATTCACATACATAAATTTGTGTATATAATTATTTTTCTGGCCTCCCTATAGATGAAGGCACACATCTCCAAGCATTTAAAAGGCCGCCCTTGTCTGCAGAAAGAATTCTGGATGTTTTTTAATAAGCACCATCCAAGCCCCTCACACCAGAGCCAGCCTGAGGAGGCCACTGAATGCTTGAACCTGGAGGGAACAAAGGGATTTTTCAAGCTTTCACCTGTAATATCAAGGAGTAACATGGTGAAACTCAGCATCCGCAGGAAGAAAAAGGTTTGGAGTTGTGTCAATGAGGCACACCTTACTGCCTCATGTTTTTCATACTACGATTTTATGAGTACATGTTACTTCATAGTCAAGTTAATTATCTATGCCTCTATTGGTGGTAGATCAAAATTACTTGGAGCTTCTGTTGCTACTATGAGCAGGGGTCACCAAAATGGTGCCCCAAAGGACCACATGAGTCGCCCGTGGACCTGTCCTAAAAATAGCACAAATAGCACTCAACTCACCATTGAGCAGCATCTAAAATTTTATTTAATCTTGTTGCTATTCTTCTTCAATCACGTTTGCATCTATATAGATTTGAAAATCGCAATATCTAAAAAAAAAAAGCATTTAAAACATGTTTATTATACATGATTTAAGAAGAGTGTATCAACCTGGTAGCCCTTTGTATGGCTCAGTACCTGTGAAGTAGCTCTCAGTTTCAAAAAGGTTGGTGACCCCTGGTCTAGAGTATAGTCACTAAAACACAAAGGAAAGTGTTTACATAATGGTTTATTTTTCAAGGGCACTGTTAACACAGCCGTAATAACAAGGTTAAAAGAAAAGGCGTCTGTGCTAACAGATGTGTCTTCATTTTATTCCGGGAAGAGTAGGAGGAATTTTATGATGAGTGTTGAATGATCTTGATTAAAACCTGAAATGTGTAATGTCATAGCAATAACATAGCTTCTCTGTCAAAAGTCTTCCAGGGTGGTGAAAAGTCATTATATCACATCCATACCAACAAAGGCCCCTCCAGCCCAGACTCCCTCAGGAGAAGGAGAGCGGGGTGCAGAGCTCAAGGGTGAGAGAGGTCAGAACAAAGTGCACTTCAGTGTGGGTTAACTAGTGAAGAAATCTGTCTAACTTCTAACCACATATCCTGGTCAGAGCTGTTTGTGTTCTTGGAGATCCCAGACAGCATAGGCCATAAAGCTGGGGGATACCCTGTATGGAAGGTCAATCTATAACAGTGCTCACGCAAACTTAAATTCATACTCTACAATTACAGATGCCATTTTACCTGACTGTGTCTCTTTGGCAAACTTAAGTAACTGGTGGATATGCACATGACATTAGGGGAGCTTTTCCACTGCACCAGGTACTGTACTTTGGTATGGGTACTTTTGGTACTTTCCCTTTTCCCTTGAGTACCAGTACCAAAAGTTCCACTACCCAAAGTACCAAAGCAGGGGAGTACTTTATTGTTTGGTTATAAAATAGCCTGCCTATGAAACACAATGCAACCGCTGTCTTGAAAAAAATTACCATCTCTGAAAAACAACAATAAACAAAATAAAAGAAAGTAATTATAATATATGCATGGACAAATGATGAGACCCAAGCTTTAATTGTGATCTGGTGAGAAGAACCAGAAGATCTGGATGGCATGAAAGAAAAAAAAGTATTTGCTATAATATACTAGGGCTGCATGATATTGGAAAAATTCAAATATCTTGATGTGATTTTGTTGTAATAAATATTGGGATATTTACAAAGCAAAAATGGACTTCAGAATAAATTTCTCGCAAACCCATCTATGAGTGATTTAAACATCAAGGATAAAAATGATTATGTTTCACTCAGAGAACACATGCAGAAGTAGTGGAGGTGAATTTTAAACTGATTTTTTAAACATACTAGATACTCTTGAAAAATATCAATCATGGAATGCTTGCTAAGTGTTGTTTTCTATGACAGAGTAAGAATGATTTAGTGAAACTTAGACCCACCATGCTTGTAATATCTGGTATGCAGGTATGAGTAAGTCTGATCTCAACCCAGCTGACTATCACGATCCTTGTGATATGAGAATTGCATGTGCATAACATATGATGTTGGTATAGATCACATATCGCTCAGCCCTCAGCCCATTTGTCATATTAAGTATGAAATATTAATCCTAAAGACAGAGTCCTCCCACGCACAGAGAAAAACGAGGAGGAGGAGCGGATGGAGCAAGTGGATGGAAAAGTCAACGAGGGCAGACGAGAGAATGAGAACCCATCAAGTCCCAAGCAGGCCCACAGCAGCCCACTCGCAGATCCTGTACTTCCTGCTAAAAACATTTCCCTCACACCAAGTGGTGAGAAAGTCATTGTCTGGACCAGGTAAGCCAAACGAGTATCTGCTTGTAGTTTACTGAAGGGTGAATTTTCAGATCGTCTGATTAAGAATAAATTAAAGGTTATGCATGAAAATTTTTACATAAGACATAATGGGATTAAGTAAAAGTATATGAGTAAAGTACTATTATTATGGAAGTACATTGAAGATTTCAGAGAGATATCTTCTGACACTCAGGCCATATGATTAACTTGATACGTGATACCATCTGGCCTAGGAGGGTGTTTTTTTATGAAAATTGTTCAGTTATGTATTGAACTTCCAGCTACAGGGCAAAATAACTAGAAATGCAGATGGAAGAGAAGTATTGATTATTGCCAGGGTAGCATGACATCATGGTGCTGGTTAGCTCTCATTTGAAACATTGTTGTCTATTTAATGAAACATGGCATTGAATGCATATAATGAAGCACTATATGACGTGTCTTTGTCCATCAGAGAAACCGACCGTTTGATTTTAATCACTTGTCAAAAGCAAGGAGCCAACTGGAACACTTTTCAAGCACTCTCAGCTCAGCTAGGCAATAAATCAGCCAGTGAGGTAAAAAGATGTTCTTTTATCAGACAGAATAATACATTGAAATTATATTGTCATGCTGTCATTTTTTTATCAATGTTTTAATAGAATGCTATATAATTTTAATTATCTTGTATTCTGTTTACAATAAAATGGGTAGAAGGTGCTGTTAATAAAAAAAATCAATATACTTGTGTTTCGCATAACGACATTTCATCAACAACTGACCTCATATATGACAGTGGTCCCATAAAAATACAACAGAGCTGACAAATTCCTTTCACCTTAAGACGTCATAGCCATCATAACCCATCGCATTACTTAAGTGGTTGTGGTGATGCTGGTGTAAACAAACCTACTGCACTGCTAGCTGTATAGTAGTATAGCACATACAATTATGTTCAGTACTTGATATGATAACTGTTACTGGTTTATGTATTTACTATGGGTGTCATTAGGTCCGTTCAGTCGGGGCTATAGACCTGAGTATTTTAACCTCGATGCCAATCTTCCTTCAAAAAATTTAAAAAGTCAAGACCCAGGTAAACTTGACTTAGGCCCTGGTCTTTTCAATTGCTAGAGACTCCCCAGGTTTTTACTGTACTTTTTATTGTTATTTAGGCTATACCATATAGCCTAGCTGTGTAGTAGGTTATACCATCTAGATTTGTGTACACTCTACGAGTACACTCTATGATGTCCGCACAACGATGAAATCAACTAACGGCACATTTCTTGGAACGTATCCCTGTCATTAAGTGACGGATGACTAATACTTTTATAGACTGGTGTCCTGTCCTGAATGTGCCTACCCCTATGTTGTAAGTATTGCTGCTCACTCCTCTCCATTCTTCAGGTTGCTAAGCGCTTCCGCAATCTCCTGCACCTTTTCCATGCCATATCCAAACTGGCTTGCTCAGAGAACCAGCCTAGTACTGAAGAAAGGCAACAGAAGGAGCCTGATTGAGCAAAGGTGAAGACAAGCCCACAGTGGACTCTTAAGGCACTTCGTACTCAGGGAGGACATTAATCTGCGCATTTGGGCTGACTGCCCAGTTCTGAAATCCAGATACTGCATCAGAGATAAGGCTGGACTCTACCACTAGAGAACATCTGAACACTCAGTTCTAAACAGTTATGAACACAAGAAGCCTTCTTGTTGTTCATTTGATTTCATCATCAGTATTAATAAGAATTTGGGGTGTACATGAAGGTAACTAAACAATGGTTTAACAATTGTAATGGAAATGGTATGCAATCATAAACCTTGTATTCACTGTACTTGGTTGTCCATAATTATTGGTCAAGTGAACCAATGCAGGTGAAAAATTCGAGTTTGAATTTAATTTCAACCAAAAAAAACCCCAAGTGAAGAAGACTAACAAGGAATTGTGCAGTTGTAAGTTATCTCAGTCGTCAAGAGATCATTATATATATCGAGTATCGGGGGCAGTGCCTCTGGACTGGCAGACCGGGGTGGTGGTTCCCCTCTTTAAGAAGGGGGACCGGAGGGTGTGCTCCA
>JAODLD010000046.1:32906422-32922473 GCA_026781065.1 Mormyrops boulengeri | reverse complement strand
CTTTGCTCGAAGCTGAACAGATTCAGCTCAGCTAACCTCTCCTCATACGACATTCCTCTAAGACCAGGAATCATTCTTGTAGCCCTACATTGCACCCTTTCCAAGGCAGCAATGTCCTTTTTAAGCTATGGTGACCAAACCTGCACACAATATTCTAGGTGGGGTTTTACCAAGGAACTGTATAATTTTGACATTACCTCCCTTGACTTAAACTCCATACACCTAGAGATGTAGCCCAACATCCTATTGGCCTTTTTAATTGCTTCCCCACACTGCCGAGGGTGGGACATGGAAGCATCAACATGCACACTGAGGTCTTTCTAATAATCAGCTACCTTTATTTCAGTGGAACCCTTAAGATATCTGTACTTTATATTTCTGCTCCCTTTCATGGATTACCTTACATTTATCTACGTAAAATTTCATCTGCCAGGTATTAGCCCAATCACTAATTAAATCAAGATCCTGTTGTAGCCTCTGTACTGCTAGTTCAGTATCTGCTACACCACCCACCTTGGTGTCGTCTGCAAATGTAACCAGTTTACTGTATGTATTGGTGTCAATATCATTAATGTAAATTAGTGGTCCTAAAATTTAGCCCTGCTGTACCCCACTATGAATGCAGGCCCACTGCGACATTGTGCCTCTAATAACTACCCGTTGCTTCCTGTCTGTCAACCAGTTTTTAATTCAAGCTGCTGCATGTGGGGGACAATATCAAAGGCCTTCTGGAAATCTAAGTAGATCACATTGTAGGCCTTTTCATGATCAATTTCTCTTGCAGGTTCCTCAAAGAACTCAAGTAGATTAGTTATATAGGATTCACCTCTCCTAAATCCATATTGGCTATCCCTCAGAATGTTATTTGAGTCCAGGTAATCTACCATTTTCACTTGGATTATAGCTTCTGTTACTTTTCCAATTATGCAAGTTAAACTGATTGGCCTATAGAATACTGGATTACTTCAATCCCCTTTTTGAATATGGGTGTTATTAGCATGCTTCCAGTCAGAATTTATAACATTAGAATCAATTTGAATCCATTTTTGGGGTAAAATAAAGATTCTCCTACTTCCGGGTTCTTGTGTTCACGTGCTACAGGACATTTATATTCTTTGACAAAGACAGCAAGATAAAGGCGCTTAGTGGATGCACAATGTACCAGTGCCAAAACATGGAATGTAACATGCAGGGGAAGGTTCATTAATATTCATAAAGGAAGCGCTATCTGATCTCTGTGCTACAGTGATGATCTTTGCACTATGATGGTTTACGGAGCTTGCCTCTGTTTTGTACTGCAGAACATTCACTCTAATACAGCCTTGACCAAAAGTTTTGAGAGTGACACAAATATTAATATCTGCACAAATTATCTGCTAGCTCAGTTTTTATGATGGCAATTTGCATATACTCCAGAATGTTATGAAGAGTGACCAGATGAATTGCGATTAATTGTAAAGTCCTCTTTGCCATGAAAATGAACTAAATCCCAAAAAAGCCATTTCCACTGCATTCAAGCCCTGCCACAAAAGGACCTGCTGACATCATTTCAGTGATTCTCTCGTTAACACAGGTGAGAATGTTGACAGTGAAAAGGCTGGAGATCTGTCATGCTGATTGAGTTAGAATAGCAGATTGGTTACTAATAATTGTTCTTCCTCTGTTAACCATGGTGACCTGCAAGGAAACGTGCAGTCATCATTGCTTTGCACAAAAAGGGCTTCACAGGAAAAGGATATTGTTGCTTGTAAGATTGCACCTAAATTAACGATTTATCGGATCATCAAGAACTGCAAGGAGAGAGGTTCAATTGTTGTAACGAAGGCTTCAGGGTTCCCAAGAAAGTCCAGCAAGCACCAGGACTGTCTGCTAAAATTGATTCAGCTGTGGGATCGGGGCACCACCAGTGCAGAGCTCGCAGGCAGGTGTGAGTGTACCTGCATGCACCGTGCAGCGAAGAATTTTGGAGGATAGCCTGGTGTCAAGAAGGGCAACAAAGAAGCCACTTCTCTGCAAGAAAAACATCAGGGACAGACTGATATTCTGCAAAAGGTACAGGGATTGGACTGCTGAGGAATGGGGTATAGTCATGCTCTGATGAATCCCCTATCGTATTATTTGGGGCATCAGACCGCTACCATCAGTCCTGTGTCATGCCGACAATAAAGCATCCTGAGACCATTCATGTGAGGGGTTGCTTCTCAGCCAAGGGTGTGGGCTCACTCACAATTTTGTCTAAGAATGCAACCATGAATAAAGAATGGTACCAAAACATCCTCCGAGACCTACTTCTCCCTACCATCCAAGAACATTTGGTGACGAATAATGCCTTTCCCAGCATCATGGAGCACCGTGCCATAAGGCAAAGTGATAACTAAGTGGCTTGGGGAACAAAACATCAACATTTTGGGTCCATGGCCAGGAAACTCCCCAGACCTTAGTCCCGTTGAGAACTTGTGGTCAATCCTCAAGAGGCGGGTGGACAAACAAAACCCACAAACTCCAAGCACTGATTATGCAAGAATGGGCTGCCATCAGTCAGGATTTGGCCCAGAAGATAGACAGCATGCCAGGGTGAATTGCAGAGGTCTTGAAAGAGAAGGGCCAACACTGCAAATATTGACTCTGTACATAAACTTGATGTAATTGTCAATAAAAGCCTTTGACACTTGTGAAATGCTTGTAATTATACATCAGTATACCATGGAAACATCTGACAAAAAGATCTACAAACACTGAAGCAGCAAACTTTGTGAAAACTAATACTTGTGTCATTCTCAAAACTTTTGGCCACGACTGTAGTTAAGATATTTGCCCTATGATGCTTTTGGTAAACACTATTTTATAGTGCGCAAAAGTAATTCTTTTTGCAAGCTAAGGTAGTAATGATCAAGACCCTGAGAGAGTCAAAATCTCAAACTACTGCAACATGTTTATAATTTTATTATTAAATCTGGCCCGCAGCTCAATTTTTCATTTTCCACAGAATAAAAAACGATGTAACATCATTCCGCTAATCTTCGCTGGCAAGCTCGGCAAGTTTCATCGCCAGCAACCCCCCCATCAGGTAGCACTTCCTTTAATGTGTTTGGTGTTTTTTTTTATATAATAATAACTGCAGTTCAGTAGTTAACTTTGACAGTTTTTACATTGCCGTGTTTTCCTGTTTAGTAATAACAGTCAAGATGCTTTCTTTGTATTCTGTTCATGTCTAATTAAGCTACCATGGTAATATTTGTAAAATGTTTTTCACTGTAGTTTTGAGATTTGAATTAAGGTTATCAAAAAAAGCTAATTATCTATTTAACCGAATCCTGATAGAAATGAAAGGTTTCCAATGCATCACATTGTTCCCTCAGTAATCATAATTTGATTGCCTTGGGGCCAATGATTAATACCCCATCTTTGAATATTTGTGCATAGCAAATGGGCCAGAAAGAGTGCAGGAGGCCACCCATCCCTGATCTAGTAAATTTTAAAAAAATAATCGATGCAAACCTCCTCTGTTTTTGCATGAGCTTTGCATGCACTCTTTGAGCTGCTGATCATTTCTGTTCTTGCAGTCTTACTCACTCATAGACAGTTTGGCACTTTAACAGAATGAATGAGGAGAAAAGTGAAGAAGAACTGGTCATTAAGAGACATTCATCTTCTGCTGTATGGAAATATTTTGGATTCTGTAGAAATGAGGTTGAACAAAAGCAAGCAATCTGTTGGCAGTGCTGTGTCTGTTGGCACAAACTCTCAGCAACATCACTAAGTTATTTGATAATTTTTGTATCCAGATGTTAGGGTTAATCAGAATGTGTATGAACTACTGACTTGCCTTTCCCACTAAAGACACTATTGGTTGATATAATTATAAACAAACTCTTTTGACTCTAGTCTATTTTGGGTACATTTTCAGCTCCTTTTTTGTTTTATAAAATATTTATCACAAAAACTTAAAATCTCATTGTGTTTTTTCCCGCAATATGAAAATAAATTAATGGTGTAGCCAAGAAGCCAGAGATGTGTTGTTAGGATTGACAGGTAGCTGCTTTTCTTCAACCTCTTGACTCCTCCAGGCTCCTGTATTGGACTAATACATACACATATTTTCCAGCAAGTATTTCCTATTTTTGCCTGATGAGTTAAATGGCATACTAAAAATATTTTACTTTTACATTTAATTTTACAATGTACACACTTATCTAGGAAAAAAGAAATAGGATTGTTTTTTCCCCCCTTGGGTATAAACTTTGTTCTTGGTTATGTTTTTTAAATGCAGATTACAGATTGTGCCGAAGAGGAAGAGACTGAGAAAGATCTTAAAGAGGCTCAAAAAGGTGAACTGCTGACAAATTGTGGCAGTTTTGTCCTTTGTTATACAGAGTATATGAATTGTGAAGTCATGAAACATCTTAAAATTGATTTTCAAAATCAACAGCTATACAGTACGCTACCAAAAGGCACTGCATGAACCTAACACAGCTATATAGTACACTACAAAAAGACTTGACATGAACCTAACGGAGCTATACAGAACCCTATAGAAACCCATGGCATGAACTTGACAACAGAGCTATAGAGTACGCTACAAAAAGACAATGCACGAACATAACAGAGCTGTACAGTACACTACAAAAAACATGGCATCTAAAATGGAAGACTTTTGTTCTGTGAATGTTTTATGATCACTATTTAACCAGATGCTATTGATAGTGAAGTGGTGAGCAGTGAACAATTGTTGGTGCAGCTGATAAGGTACAGCTGTTGCAGAAGTTGCATCTGAACTGTGAGAACTTGTGTGAAGGTGCTGTTTTTCTCTGTTTTGCAGATAAAGGTCTGCTGGTGGAAGTAAAAGTCAACAAGGAGTGGTTCACGGGAAGGGTAGCAGCAGTGGAGGCCAGTAAGCAGAGCGTGCGTTGGAAAGTCAAGTTTGATTACGTGCCCACGACCCCCACTCCTCGTGACCGATGGTAAGGGGGTAGCTGTGAGACACTGGTGCTACAATGAAACCCAGGCTGTTATATCTGTTTGACAAAAAAAGCACACACACACACAGGGTAGTAGTGGTTGTAATGGGCCTCATGTTCAATTTTTACCCTGCAAAGCTGCTATTAGCTTGTGGATGATGAACTGACACAGGGTGGATGTAAAAATTAAGGTTTTAATGCTATTGTTTTTTTAGTATAAATTAGAGACTTCAAATGCAGACAGAAAATGGTTCAGCGAAACAACAAATGCCACATGCTGAGAATGAAGATGTCCAATACGATAGATACTGAGTGGAGAGCTGGAAATGACAGAAAAATCATTTTAGCAAAAGATTTGGAGTTATAATAGGCCAATAATCATAGCCAGCTAACTGGTCTTAAAGTAATAAAGCTATTTTTAAAAGTAGCTGATGAGAGGGTTGGGTTAATGATTTTTCACATTTATGGCAGGTAATCACTTGAACTGGCCATAGAGATATGACACCCGTTGGCCCAATATTTACAAATTTAAATCCGGTACTAAAATAACACAATCAGGAAAATGGATGTGCTTAAGTCCCACCTGTTTCTGTATAGGAAAAAATTATACATATCTGCAAACTACTTCCTGGATGCCAAGCTAATTAATTTTGTGTGTTTTATTGAAGGGTTGACCTCATTAGGCTTGCATGCTGGTCAGAAATACGCAATTTTATGAAGGGGTCCTGTTTTGCAAATGTTAGCTGCTGTAGCTTCCATGTCCAACCACTATAATTGTGAGTTGTGCCTTTAACACAAACATAAGAGCTGCTCTTTAACTAAATACAGTGGAACAAGAAATTAATATGTTCCAGAAGGCTAGTTGAGTTGCAATTTGGTTTAGTTTCAAGTTGAATTTCCCTATACGAAATAATCTAAATGAATTTAATCCATTTCAGATCCCCAAGTGATTTCCTGTTTAAACTTATCTACCCACTTAACTAATGATAAAAATAAATATAAAACTAATATACACATGAAAAACAACACATACTTGTAAAAGCAATAAACATGAAATCCCGTGCTCCAAACATGAGCAGACACACCTTCCAAGTCTCACTATAGTTTTCCTTTTTAAGTTCTACAGTTACTCTCACTACCTCTCCTGTTGAACACGTCTCAACCCACACAGGTTTTAGCGGGAACAGTTGAGTTCCAAGATTTTGGTTGAGGTACAAGTCGAAAAAAATTCAACAGACCTGTTCAATGTCCGAGTTGAGAGGCATTTGAGTTCCAAGGTTCTACTCTACTTGAGATGCGTGATGCCACTTTCTTTTCATCTTGATTCAATTGAAATTATATGTTTTAACCAAATACAGATATTTGGTGCTTGTCGGTTTACAGCCCCTTGCCAGTGGCTTACCTCCTACCTATATCAAAGACAGGCTGTTGTGGATAACCACCATCGTAGTACCAGGGCTCCAGATGGTGACTAAAATGGATGCGTATGCGACTAGATTTTTTATTTTGCAACTAGTTTTTTTTTTTTATTCCATTTGGGCTTTTGTGAGAGATCGCAGTACTTTTCCATCAGTAATAATAACTGGACTGTTCCCGTTTAAGATACAAAAGGTATTTATGTTAAAGTTATTTATGGACTAATAAGTATAAACCTAACCGATACAGACATGTCCAGTTACATGTGCTTTAAATATTTAACTATAGGGGACAATGCACACCATATACCGGTCAGATTGTGTTTTTATATGTATTTATTAACACAATTCTTTGTCTTCCTGCTGTGGCCATCCCTGCATGGCATTTTTCTGTCATTTATTCTTCTCTAGTTATGTATAAGACAATAGTAGGCAGGTCAGATAGCTCAGATAGGAGAAAGAAAAGGCAGTGTGAGGTAGACCAGAGACAAAATGCGCCATGTAAGTATTTTTTATTTTACATTTGGTATGTGATGGAGATTATGGCTCCTAAAAAAAATTTGGCTCGTAAATATTTTGGGTTAAGGCCCCAATGGCTAATTAAATTTTTTTTTTTTTTTTTTTTTTTTTTTTTTTTTTTTTTTTCCTGGAGCATAACGCTAATTATGGCAATCAGGGTCAGTTCACCCAGCTCTAGCGAATTAACCCTGGGTATGTAAAACTTTTTTCATATTTCACCCCACAGGTTGGTCGTGCTTGGATTTGGTCTTGGTATTCTGCAGTAGTGTTCATGGTGGGATAGGTGTATGGTATTAGGGGAACTAAGAGCCTGGAGTACAGTAGGAAAAAGCCACTCTCTGAAACATTGTTTTGAAGGTCACCTATATGTAGTGTCATTAGGCAGGGTTGTGGTGTGTGTGTGTGTGTGTGTGTGTGTGTGTATCAATGTGTGTAAAATACACTTTATATAAAATAGGGTTTACTGCTTAACTCTAACTCAACTCTAAAGCCTCCAGTAAATATAGTGTTCTGTTTGATGGGCATTTGGGATATTCATTAAAGGCTATGTTTTTTGATTGTCTGTTTTGTTAGTGTAATATGTCTGATAGCTGTACTTATCAAGAAGTGTCTCTGGATAAATTTGAGTTGCACAATGTTCATCTTTTATATACATTTGAAAGCCTTTCAACTAGGCAGCCTGAGTCATTGTGCATGATGGTACTGTCCCATTAGAGTCCCTGAGATGATATGTGTGACTCACAGGGTTTTTAAGGGCAGCGATGAGGTTCGACTGATGCGACCCCCATCCCCAGTCACTCAGAGCCCGGACACTCAACAGGAAGCTGAAGCAGAGAGGGCATCCATTGCAATGGAGCCCGATACCACGCAGCCCGGCAGTAGCCGGGAGGTGATGGATAGCCTGGTGGTCATGATGAGGTAGCCTTCTTCCCCTCTGTATTCAATTCAGTTTATTTTTATGTAGCACCTTTCACAACCTTGTCACCCCAAGGCGCTTTACATGGGTGTGTTATGATACATTAAAACATCATTAAGAGAGAACTACAAAACGGAAAATGAAAGAGAGAAATGAGAGAAAGCAAGCCAATAGACAATGGAGGAGAGGAACCAAAAACTCCCAAGTAGGGAGAAAAAAACCTCTGGGAGTCCAAAGATAACTGGCTACCCAGTACCCTTGGGTCAGCTAACATTATTGGAAAAAGGAAAGAGTGGGCTTTCTTTCTAAAAACAAGGTATAGACTTTGATCAGATCAAGCCAAAGTCTATCAATGAGTCGGTTCTCCACTGCAGCCTGAGCAGGGTGCAGATGAAAAGCTGTACCCACAATGTTACAGTTCGTTGGTCACATCCACAATGTCACCCTTCCTTGGGACTGAACCAAGACTCCAGCTCAGATGGTGCCCACTCCTGGCACCATCCAGACATGGGGGATGGAAGGCAGAGAGCATGGGTGGTCAGAACATGCATTAACACATCAATGGATAAGTACAGTACATAAAAATGACATGTACAGCAGCACCAACAGCCATACTTACGTTGTGTTATGTGTTAAGATACAGGTAAGCTAAACTGAAGTAATGGGTCTTCAGTCGAGATTTAAAGACTGAGACAAAATTGACATCCCGAACATAGGCTGGTAAACCATTCCAAAATACAGGGTGTCTGTAGCTGTTTATCACCAACTATCACTTTATATGTGGAATGACAAGGAAACCTGCATTCTGTGATCTGAGTGGACGATGCGGCTTGTAAGCTTGAAGTATTTCTGTTAGGTTGACAGGTGCTAGACCTTTAAGTGCCTTATATGTAAGTAGGAGAACTTTGAACCTAACCGGAACCCAGTGCAGGGAACAAAAAGCAGGGGTTTATGTGTTCAAATTTCCTGTTCCTGGTGACAGTTTGAGATGCTGTATTTTAATAATGTTGCAAGGTGTTTAGTGTGCTATGTGTGCTCCCAAGTACCAGAACATTACAGTAGTCTAACCTACTGTATGCAAAGGCATGTATCAATTTCTCAGCGTCTTGAATATTAAGTAGTCATCATAGTTTGATGTTATGTAGCTGTAGAAAGCATGCCTATGAGGAGGTATTTTCTGCTAAAAATAAAATCATAACGAAAAGAATAATAAAATGAAAATAATTTCCACTTTGCCATTTACTTTTCAAAGTCTATGTGCAAAAATCCTGCCAAAATGAAAATTGAAATGAATTTAATTGCATTTTAATTTTCCACTCGTGTGAATCAGATGTGAAAAATTAAATTCAAAAACCTTTTGTCTTTTCATTTTCCAGTTCCTTTTTTTCATTTCCTACTTTTTTCATTTAAGTTCACAATATGTAAATATATTAACTGAAGTGGGCTGTGGGCGGAGCTATGGAGATTTCTCGGTGTGTTTGCTGATTCCTTTTTTCTTGTGTTCCTTGCTCATGGTCACCCGTGTTGCTCAAACTAATGCCAAAGTCACACGCAGCTTAAGTTAGCTACTTATTTGCAGCTTCCGATTCGTTTAGCTTCGTATTCGCAGCGTCTTATTTCGTAGCTTAAGTGAGCTTCTTATTCGTAGCTTTACTAGAAGGGAATTTTGAAGTTTTAAAATATAAAATAACATATGAATAAAAAGTTTAAGCTGTAGCATGTATATTTATTTCATATAAGAATTTCACAAGTCTCCCTGTTTCTGGGTGAAATGACCCAGGCGCATAATGTGATTTTTCTTTCGTAACAGTAAACTGGTTGCATGACACACAGGAACATGACAACAGAATGCACACACGTAATGAGAAAGCGCAGCAGTGATCAATAGCTCTGCCCACTGTCTTGCTCCAGTTAACACATATTTGTATGTTGTGAACTTGAAAATGAAAAGGCAAATAAATAGTAAATGAAGTCAAATTGGAAAATGAAAACACAAAAAGGTTTTTTAATTTACTTGTGCAATTTTTCACATCTGACTCATGCAAGAGTGGAAAATTAAAATGCAAATAGTGCTATTTCATTTTAATTTTCATTTCGGCAGGATTTTTGCGCATAGACTGAAAACTAAATGGCAAAGTGGAGAATTTTTATTTTATCATTTTCATTTTATTTTTTGCAGAAAATACCTCCCATACATACCTTCGATACTGCATCCAAATGTGATTTGAATGAGAGGTTTGTATCTAAGGCTTGTATCACCCCGCACTTCATGCTATTAGCCATAAAGTTCCATAGTTCCATATATCTAAACATACTCTATTCAGACTACCGGTCCTTTGTGTTATGTGTTTCAGGACGTTTCTGCGCTACTTCTTCCCTCCGGAATTTCGAATTCCAAAAGATGACATTAACAGCATGACCGCAGAGGAGTTAGTAGCTTTTCCAATGGTATGTTGAGGAAGTTTGTCATAAGATGTTGAGCTGCTTTATCTGCTTAACCTTTGGTCATTAGAAATGTCCATACATTTATCTATACATGACTATGTGATAGTTTTCAATTACTAAATTACCCAAGGTAATGTAAGACACTTCCACTTTTGTTTTATATTTTATATCCACTTAAGACTGACATGATTTAAGACTAGCAAATTCTTAGCTAGTGAATTGTTTTCATATTTGACTGAAAATTTGAAACTTAATTTTGGTGATAAGAGCTGGGGCTGCAGAGCTAATGCTAAGCCTAACCCTGCAGAAAGAGTACTTCCAGCAGTATGAGCTGGGCCTGCAGAGCCTGTGCAACTCGTATCAAAGCCGGGCTGATGCCCGGGCTCGTGCCGTGGAAGAGAAGAGCAATAGTGCAGAGGCACGCCTTCGTGACTCCGAGGAGAAGCTCCAGAAACTGCGGACCAATATTGTGGCTCTGCTGCAGAAAGTCCAAGAGGTGGGTCCAGCCCCCCAACACCCCACCCCCCAAATTTTTCCCTTTTTCCTTATTTGTGTGATTAGGAAAAAAAATATATACTTTTCCTTCACTTTTCCATTCATTCTTCAATTTCTGTTAAACATGCTTGCACAATTACATGACCAAATGAGTTTATCATTTCAAAGCAAAATAATTTTGTGCATTAAGGCTGTCTGTATCACAGTGAAATTATGTCACTCAAGCATTATATAAGAACACTCCATCAAGTTAAACGTACTGTCAATAGAAAATGCTGTAGCATTTCTGCATTGCTGATGTTCAGGTTTCAGAATGCAGTTTTCAATAATGACCAAATGACAACATTCTGTTAGCTGAAATCACCATAGAATGGGGGCAGCATTGAGGCTCAGTGGCTGCCATTATTTTTATATCGAGTAGGCTGCTCTATCTTTGTGTTTCTTTTGTATTTGCTTGAGGGTCTACTGGTTTCCTCCGGGTTCCTTATTTGGATAAAAGAACAGTTGGTTCAGGTGCTGCCCTCTGCTGGACTTCTAAAAAGTTGTGATTATCTGTTTGGAGATTAAGAATCACAAAACCAAGCCCCTGCATCAAAAGTTGCATGGTCATATGCCTGTTATGCCATAGCAGTCAGCCTTGTTAAGTTCTGACTTTTACCTTCACTACAGGACATTGATATCAACACAGATGATGAACTGGATGCTTACATTGAGGACCTGCTCACTAAAGGAGACTGACCAAACACACTGAGTGACCAGCGTTGCTCTCACCCTTCCCTGACGGCCAATTTCATTCCGTTTCCACCTTGTTCTTTTTGTTTGTCAAAGAAAAAAAACTGTACAATATGGGATGACAAAGCAGCAAAGATTGCATTCCATATGTGTAATATAGATTATCAAGCACGCCTGCACATTACCTGGCCACACCTGAGCGTAGGCTGAGTGTTGCTGTGTGCTAGGAAGGACATTGTGGGAGGGAGATGGAATTTAGTTTGGGCATCCCGAAGCTTTAGTAACTGTAAGGAAAAACTTTGTTGTTGGGAAATGTGATCCAAAACAGTATCACTGTATGATACTGGTTTCATTGGTCCAGCGGAGGAAGAAAATCTCACCTTTAACCCCATGTAGCTACTTCAAGGTATCCCCTTTTCTTACTATTTTGTTGTGCTTTTCAGCATGATTCTGTCTATAAACAGGGTTAAAAGCATTTTACTAGATTTAGTTGAAATCGGATGTGTTCATATTTATACTTGTATAAATATGGTGGTAAACAAAATTGAGTAAAAACAAACAAGAATTAGCCCTTGAGCAGTATGGAGAGGGGGACAGTAGTCAGCCTAACCTTCTTGATGATATTCCTGCCCATCATTACATTAGCATACCTCGAGGCATTACAGTACACTTCACCGTTTTGCAGTGTCCACTTTTTTTATTCAACGCTAAACTGCTGGTAGGACTCAGAACTTAGATTATGCTCCCCCTCATTACACACTAATAGCAAGCATGTAGATGGCATTTTTGCTATCTGTACATATCTCCAGTTCCTGAGTCAGTTCAGAAATAGTTGAACAGTCCATTTGGAAATTGTGTAGCATACTCCATGTCTCCCAATACATTTCACTTTGCTCACAATTCAGATTTAAGTATGTGTGCTTAACATTTTTTTTTTGGCAGGAAGGATGTAATAATCCCAGGGTCAGTGCTGCTTTTACCAATCTAGAGGATGGGATCTGATAAGCATGAAAATTGGGGTTCTTTGATGCTTCCTTCTGCAGGAGTGTACTCCAGAATGGAGCACGTGGGAGAGAAAATTAAGCTAATTTAGCATCTACCAAGACTTTGAGGTTGTTAACAAGCTTACCCTCAAACCGACATATTTACTGGGTTTTATCAGTATGTATAATCTTGGAAGCTTTCATCTAACTATAGGACAACTTTTTTGGAGTGGGTGAGGGGCAGTATAATCTCTTTAAAATCACCCATATTATTTAGTTAATCGAGTCAAGGGAAGCCTTTATGTGTATTCTGTGGTAATGTTTCTTTTAAAAGAATATTTTTAAATGTTAAAGAACTGTTTTATTAAAATGTGTGGTTTATTTTTGCTCTTGTGTGCTTATTTTGCGAAAATGTACACATGCACTGACGTAATGTTGAAGGGGAAAGTTATGACATCCGATTGCCCAGATGAGTTTTCTTGGAAGGCTTCATTATCTCAGTTTTGCCTGTTTAAGATGGTGTAGGAATTTTACTCTAACACTGACAGCTGCCTATCAGTAGAGTATAAAAACTAAACTCTTCCTCTGCTTTTTGGAGTATAGTTTTTAAACAGATAGTGGCATTTTTTTTCTTCAGTTTGTTGTGTAAAAATGGTGTGGCTGAAAATAGAAACGAAAAGATATAATACAGTATGGTGTATGTACTATGGTTTTGCAAGAAGGTTTTTCTAGTTTTAGATATTACATTTTTTTTATTTGCCTCTTTACCTCATTACAAGATGGAGAAATGACATTTCATGGAAACCTTGGAGGGCATGCTATGCAAATGTTTGTGTACATGTATCCTTATATGGTGAGGTGACAAAGAATCTTGAATGTTAGATAACCCTCACTTCAAAGCTCTTACATCAGTTAAATACTTACTAGTTCTGTTAAATATTACAACATTAGTCATATATGCTTCCTTTACTCTTTCTAATGAACACATTTTAAAAGCCATTTTGCAAATATATAACATGCAATTAATACACTGCAAAATAATATACATAAAATGGCTATCATTATCAATTATAACTCGAATCTTCAGATTAATCAGTTATCGTTTATAATACACTTAGTGACATAAAAAGTTAAGCACCCAGATGAAATAAAATGAATATGCACGTGGTGAAAGGTCATGTGACTATCGCAATGATTATAATATCAGATCAAACGGAAAACAGACTTGGCAGTATGGGTGTTGTGTAGTGATCAGATGCAGAGGGGCAGAAAGTACTGTCTGACGGAGCACGATGTTCCCCATCTCACAACCACTCCTTTTTCTAATCTAGTAGTTCTCATTCTTTTTCTTGTTATACCATCTACAGGACAAGTAGTAGAACTGCAACTTAATTCAAAACATGACAGTTTCCTCCTTTGGAACAAGATACTCACTTTCCCATATGGTAACACCTTTAGGAACATATGTGAAATAGCTATAACAGGCTAAGGCACCTGCGTGAAGTTGGCCCCCCATATGTTTCAGATTTCAACCAAACCGGTCACAATCGTATGTGCTGCGATTGTGCTGGATTGTGCCGTTACAATTTTTGTTTGTGTTATTTTAGTTTCTGAGATATAAATGTTTGTTTACATGGTGACGTCATCAGCGTGAAGTTGGCCCCCCATTTGCGTCTGATTTCCACCAAACCGATGGCAATCGTGTATACTGCGTTTGTGCTGGTATGTGCCGTTAATATTTTTGTTTGTGCTGCTTTAGTTACTGAGATATTAATGATTGTTTACATGGTCACGTGACACCAGCGTGAAGTTAGCCCCCAATTTGCATCTGATTTCCACCAAACCGATCGCAATCGTGTGTGCTGGTGTGTGCCGTTAAAAGTGTCTTTTGTGCTGCTTTAGTCTCTGAGATATTAATATTTGCAAAGTTGCCCCCCCTCACATTTGCGTCTGATTTCGACCAAACCGATCGTAATCGCTTGTGCTGGTTTGTGCCGTTAAAACTGCCGTTTGTGCTGCTTCAGTGAAGAGATATATTGCTTATTTACATGGGTCACGTGACTCCGCCATTTGCCTCCGACCCGGTCTCAATAGTTTGTGCCGTTTAAAAATTGTCTGTGCTGTTATTTTTCTACTGTAGGTTTGTACTGTAGGTAGAACTTAGGTTTTGTGGTTGATACCGGATTCCGAACAAACGGGTAAGTGCTTATAATACTCACAGTTGCCATTTTTCAAGAAATGGTGGTATTGCATAGCGAATTTTGTAGAAGGAAATAACACTAAGCTAAAATGTTTATTTCAGTGCATTTACTCAGTTATAGTATTATCACTAATGTGCAGAGTAGAAAAAGCTGCGAGTCCCTTGCAGGAGTGTCTCCGTAAGTCCACAGTGATTCAAATGTTAACTTATGGTTTATTAAATTCAAGGGAACCTTATTCCTTTACCAAACACCAAGTAATCTTTAATTCTTTATCAAACAGTCTTGTCAAACGTCACGTAACTTAATTTTGTTTTTCAAACATAAAATTAAACAACTTTTTACACGTTTGATGCCATGTATGGAACAGAACAATGAAAATTTTAACATTTCTCAGGCGGGTAATTCCGTTTTAAATCATCACACTTTTGGACCTCATCACAGATTTTAATTAAACTTGTCATGCTGGTTTGGTCATATTAGTAACCCATGGAACTGAAACCGCACGCATCTTGGATCAATATTAAGGGAGATTTAAGCTAACAAAGTGAACTTATTGAGGGGCTATGACTTTGACTGGCTACATCTCCCTTAATATAAGTTGCACAGAAGGGTTCTTATATCATTTTCCAGCTCTTTATTTCGTGCAATTATTATGCTATCGCCAAGATGATTATAACTTATTTTATCTTTTTTTTTTTTTTTACTAGCTTGCTTATAATGTCATGAACATCTCCAGGAAGTGCGGTTTTTGACCGTGTGTGTGTGTGTGCGTGTGTGTACCTTTATAGGAACCATCATGTAGTTTCATATCACTAATGGGCCCTTTTCACAGCAGCCATTTTGATTTCATTAGTGACACCTGTGCTTGCCATACTATTTCATGCCCATCAGTGAAATGAAACCATGTGATGCCACCTATAAGCCAAGATTTTTTGGCAACAAATGAAAAGCCAAAAACCAAATTTTCTGGAGATGTTCATGACATTATAAGCTAACTTTAGTTAAAAAAAAAAAAAAGACCAATATTAAAATGTTTTTTATATATATTTTCCAGTATTGTAATCATTTTGTGGATACTGTAGTATTTCCGCAACATAGAGCTGGAAAAGTGTTTTAAAATGATACAAAAACCATTTCTGTGCAACTTATATCAACGGAGATGTAGCCAGTCAAAAGTCTTAACCCCCCCGTAAGTTCAAACTTTGTTAGCTTAAATCTGCCTTAATACTGATCCATGACGCATGCGATTTCAGTTCCATAGGTTACTCATATGACCAAATCAGCATACTATTTTTTTATTATTTTTGACGATGAGGTCCAAAAGTGTGATGATTTGACACGGAACTACCCAGGCATTAAACATCACTGTAACACAGTTGGTCATGTT
>JAODLD010000046.1:32895472-32906322 GCA_026781065.1 Mormyrops boulengeri | reverse complement strand
AGCAAACACAGTGCTGCTGCTTTGACTGGGATTTATACAGCTGCATCTGAGATGGACTCCAATAATGGCAATAAAATTTATCTATGCCAATATCATGAATACTACCGCTGTGAGGCACAGAGTGTTTTAAAAGCTGAAGTGATAGCACAGGATCTCTGTGTTGAAGCTCTTCATCTTTTCTTTCCTGCTTGGCTTTCCGGAGTGTAGTCAGATTGTACAAATGACTGGGCTCAGGGTCACCAAATCTCATCAATTTGTTGGCTTCAGTTTCACGCCAGGTACTGGGCTGTATTCCACTTTCACAAAGATTTTTTGCCACTTTAGCACGCAGATTTCCAGATAACTGCCTCTTTGACTTGAAACTATGCAGTGTCTCAACATCTTATAGAATGCAGTGGAGGAGAGCACATTCATTTGATTTGGGTTCTTTGGTACAGTGAATGAGCAGTCTGCCTTTGCACTCTTTGCAGTGTGCTTCGATGGCCAAAAATTTTGTAAGTGATGCTGGATACACCTTTGCCCTTTTAAAAACAAAAGTGCAGGCACACTTCACTTTATTCCATATCTGCTCATTCAACATGTGTGTCCATGTTCCTTGCTTTAGGATTTCATATTCTCTCCCACGGTTGCTACTGATGTCCTGATATGTAACTGTGTCAGGTAAGATGGGTCTCCATTTATCTTCAGAAAGTGTAAGATTAAATTTGATGATATTTTCTGTCTGTGGTGTCTGCAGCAGGTCATAATCTTCATCTCCATGTTCATCTTCACAGGACACCGCACATCACTGCCTTCCTGCTCTGCCCCCACCACAGCTAACCCTAAAGCTTGCCATACATTATGGCGGTTTAATTTTACAAATGTGCTTTGGCTGAAATTTTGGAGTTCAGCTGCTGGCTCAGAGCAATCCACACATCATCAGAAGGAACAGCTATATGACCGCTACTGACAATTTGATCCTGTGCTGTCTGGAGAACCTCAATTATTTTCTTCTTGCTGACGCTAGGAATTTTGGGCATCTGATCAAAAGAAACGGAAACGACCACGACTTCAGTATATTAATGTATTTTATCTGTATATATGAATTACTTTTTAATTAAAATGTGCAAAAGAGCTTTGTGTATTAACTGTCGTACATAAATGTTCAGTTGCAATTATATCTGCCTTCAATATACCGAGTTCTGTCTTAATATTTCTTTAATGTACAAATTTTACGTACCTTTTTTTGGTGTATTTCCAAAGTCGATCAAGTATTTTAGTAGAGACAATTGTTTTAATTAATAGTGATCAGAGGTCCATGGTTATGCACTTGGTGCTAAAGTGTTTAATGGTTGAACTTACATTGGTCGCCACCTTTACAAAACTCAGTTGTGATTGGATAAATGTTAGTTTGGGTTAAGTGGAGGGAGAAAGTAAAACTTCATTATTGGACATTTTTATTTAACTGCCATATGTAACAAGTAAGAGGGTCCATGGGAAGGTAATGACATCACAATAGACAGTGTAGGCAAAATGACAAGAGTTTATTATACATTGTTGTAAAGTATTAAGCATTAACTGGTCGCGTTTGGTGCTGGGGCGTACACTACCTTACAGCAAAACGCTATGTACGTCTGCACATGATTTAGAGTTCTGTGATGTGATTTACCGCTGTAAATGGCACACAATCACTTTCCACACCACAAGAGCCACTTTCTATACTGTCGTTTTGCTTTTTCACTCCCACATCTCAAGGAATGGACGTACTGTGCTGTGATGAGTTGGTAGAACACATGATAACCTGGGTCAAGCCTGCACGTAACGAGCAGTATGTAACTGTCCGTCATTTGTGAAAATATCTAACAAGATCCTGAAATGCGGTATCTGTCTGGCGGGGCTGACTAAGTCTATGTACAGCTTTGTCGCGGAGTCAAACGCTATACTGCGATCATGTATAGGCATAAACTAAGAGGTATAACTCAGAAAAATAACAGCACAGACAATTTTTAAACGGCACAAACTATTGAGACCGGTTCGGAGGCAAATGGGGGGCTAACTTCACGCTGGTGTCACGTGACCATGTAAACTAATATCTCAGAAACTAAAGCAGCACAAACAAAAATATTAACGGCACATACCAGCACAGACGCAGTATACACGATTGTGATCGGTTTGGTGGAAATCAGACGCAAATGGGGGGCCAACTTCACGCTGATGACGTCACCATGTAAACAAACATTTATATCTCAGAAACTAAAATAGCACAAACAAAAATTGTAACAGCACAATCGCAGCACATACGATTGCGACCGGTTTGGTTGAAATCTGAGACGTATGGGGGGCCAACTTCACGCAGGTTGCTAAGGCAGGGTATTTAACATCACACATGTCCAAGTAGAAAAATTAAACAAACATCAAAACCGTAATGTAATTTTTCTTTGAACCCACAATATAATTAAAGGAGCAATTGTAACTATAGTCTTAGCTCAGTCTACATGATCCTCAGTACATTCCCCAGTTCATTGTGTATAGTCTCTCAGCCAAGCTGGTGGTTTTCATATGCGGGTCTATTCAGGCAAGTGGTTTACGACTGTGTGTGTCTTCTGCTATTCTGGCGTTTAGCCTCATCAACTTGTTCGGAGGACTGCTTGGGAAACAGACAAATGAGAAGCATTCCAAATCCAGCAGTCCTCCAGAAGAAATGTGTTTCGACTTTCACTCTGATCACGTTCCTTGGTTCCCTAACTTGTGTTCACCTTTCTTTACCCGGTTTGGAAGTCTGACTCTAACCCGTTCACCCGTCTTCAGTGTGCACTGCTTTGCTAAGCGTTAAAAGTCAGTGTAGACTTTTGCTTGCTTGATGAACTCGTCCACACACCACTTCATCAGATACAGACGTCCTGGCTGCTGGCAGCACATCCAATTTGGTACTGATAGAAGCTCACAAGGCACCATGCCTGTGGTCTCCTAAGGGGTTGCATGAGGCTGGAGTAAGAACTCTTGTGTGTACTCTTTCCATGGCTGGCCCTCAAGGGTCGCTGACTGGAGGCAATCCTTCAGTACATGGTTTAGGCATTCTACTGCCCCTTTTGCTTTTGCATAGTACACTAAGGTTCTGGAGTGTTTAATGTCTCACATTCGTAAGAACACAGCAAACTCTGAAGATGTAAATTGTGGCCCATTATCACTAACAATCTCACAGGGGTTACCATGTTGGCTGAATACAGCTGTGAGAAACTTTACAACTGACGCAGTGGTGACAGTACTAGTGAATGCTACTTCTGGCCACTTGCTATAATAGTCTACCAGAGTAACACCATATTTGCAATCCCAAGACACGTTCTCAAAAGGGCCGACAATGTCAATTGCCAAGTTCTTCCAGGGAGCACTAGGGAGTGGCACTGGCAGTAGAGGAGTAGCATGTGTCCTAGCTGACTTGTCATGCTATTGGCAAAATTGGCAGGAGGTGATTATTTCACTGGTGTATTTGTCCATTCCAGGCCACCAATTCAGATCCCTCAGACATTGCTTGGTCCTAACTATACCCTGATGACCGTTGTGTGCCAGTGCTACCAGAGCACCACGCAGTGAGATGGGCACAAGGAAGGCGGTGTTCCCTTCTGTAAATCAAAGGGAATGGTAATCGTGACAGACAATCAGCAGCCTCATTGTCAGCTCCTGGCCTGTATGCTACTGTATAGTTAAAGCAAAGGAGGTGTGCTGACCATCTAGCAATACGCATCCCTGCATGTCCCATGCCTTTTCTAGCAAGTAGAGTGGTTAGGGCTTGGTGATCAGTGTGAAGAATAAACGGGATGCCCCAGAGAAATGTCCACCAGTGTTCCACAGCCCATACACAAGACAGTGCCTCCTTTTCCACAATGGAGTATTTTCGCTCGGCAGCAGAAAGTGTCCGGGAGGCAAATCCCACCATGCACTCCAAGCCGTCTGGATGTATTTGGGTGATCACCGCACCCAATCCATAATCGGACGCATCAGCTGAGACCTGTGTGGGGAAAACCAGATCAAAAACTGACAAAGCAGAGCTGTTTACAATGAGTTGTTTCAACTTGTCAAAGCTACTTTGAACCACATCCGTCCATGTAAACTCATCTGTTTGCAGGCAAGCTTGCATTGGTTCCACCTCTTTGGAATAGTTAGGCATGAACTTAGAATACCATGAAGTCAGGCCGAGAAATGACCTGAGAGTAGTAACATCTGAGGGTGCCGGTGCCTTCAGAATAGCACGGATGGCTCCTCATCTGGGCGCAATCCCTCTGCCATAATGGTGTGACCAAGAAAGGTGAGGCATTTCTGATTAAACTTGCATTTTTCTTTTTCAGTTGCAGACCTGCATGCTCCAGTGTATTTAACACAGTCCGTAGATTGTGGTCATACTGTTGAATGTCTGTTCCATACATCAGATCATCCAAATGGTTTCCCTTCCAGGAGAGAAGCCATCAGCTTCTGGAATTCTGAAGGAGCTGAGGCCAACCCATCTGGCAAGCAACGGAAATGATGGTCAGTTAAATTTTGACACAGATATTCTAACGTGTAGGCCTATACAACTTTTGGTGAAGCATGTCAGTGGTTTGGGTTGTATAGCGCACTTATGGAATGAACACCATGAGATGACAGAGTAAAGGTTTTAAGGATTAGAATCACTTGGAGAACAATGAATGGATGTGGGGTTTGAAACTCCAAAGTTTATTTTCTCATTTAACTAAATCAAATTCCATCATAAAATGAATAAAACGTGTCAAAAGAACATTCAATCATGGATGATGGCTAATGAGCACTCAGCAAGTTAGACAAAAAAGAAAAAAAATATTTTCAATCAACTGCTGCCTTGCCTCAACCCCGGCAGCATGCAGAAGGGTGTTGGTAACAGCGCGGACGCATCTCCACACCGAGGTCTTGCTGAGGCCGTAGCCTTCTCCCATGACCTCTATGAAGCTCCCAGTAGCAAAAAACCGTAGCGCTGCAAGCAGCTGGACATTGGGACTTAATGCAAAGTTACAACGCATTGGCCTGGCAAGTGCAGGTCTGAGCAGGTCAAGAAGCTCCATAATCTGTTGCCTTGGAAGGTGAAACTTTTTTAAAATAGCCACCTCAGGCAAAATATCAAAAGGGCTGAAGTTTTGCCTAATGAAAAAATTCACATGAACCAAACGGCTCCGCGGCCGGCGCCGTCTTTGATTTACCACATTTAACAACATGTTGTATCGCTGCCATAGTTGGTTGCTTTCTGGACACCACCATGATTACACATTTATACGATCTTTGCCGCTTAGAGCCAAATTGTTTGCCATCTGTTCAATATTAAAAGTCATTGCCAATTTTAATCCATTAATCACATTATGAAATATGCTAATTAAAAGTCACTCAATTAGTTCTGATATCAAAATTCTTAAATAGGCCTACAGTATATTCCATCATTAATACAACATTAATAACGTGCCATAATTTGACTTGCATACACTGCGGATTTCTAAAGACTGCTGCACAATGGCAGCGACTAGCGTCTTGAGCTGAAACAACGCTAAGAGACAGCTTAAGAGTGGTCCAGACCAACTTTACGAACGTGTGACTTACGTAAGATATGCTTAGTGTACGAACGCGTCGTGAATCTCACCATAACGTTAAGAGAGAGGTTAAGGTATAACTTAAGAACTACTTAGCGATAAGAAGGTTTTGGGAAACCAGTCCCAGATCAGTAGTACTAGTTGCTGACATGACGCACTACTGCTGAAAGACATCTCAACACTGGTAATTCTGACTTTGCGTAGGTAACTAGCCTTACCCGTGGTGGAATTAATGGGCAGGTGTTGAAATGTCACAAATACATGCTCTTTGGCAAAATAGACACTGAGCTGCCTGTGTCAACTAGTAATTCAAAAGGGTAAAGTGGAATCTCCTGTGTTCCAATTGAAACAGAGCACCATATTTTGCATTTGTTACGTGCCAGAGCAGCTAAGTATAGCATGGTCATTTCTGATACTTCCATCTCCCAAACAGCAGTCTGCATAACAGATTAACAGACCCGTGAAAAGTGACCTATTTTGTCACAGGTCTGGCTGCATTGCAGTTAATAGCACTAGCGAGGTGTTCGGCAGACCCACGCTGAAAGCAATAGTGGCCCAATTTAGAAGTTTTGTGCGAGGCATGTACTGGCTCGTGTGTGGACAGGCATTGTCTTGTTGAAAGACTACCAGGGTGCTGACTCAGGAGGGGTAAGACATGCGGATGCAGGATGTCACTGACGTAGCGCTGTGCCATCAGGGTCCCCTGAATCACTACCAGAGATGACCTGAAGTCATACCCTATGGCTCCCCACACCATGATGCCAGGAGTAACACTGGTGTGTCTCTCCACAACATTGGCAGGATTGGTCCGCTCCCCTCGGCACCGCCATACGCGCACATGACAGTCATTCATGGTAATGCAGAACCGAGATTCATCACTGAACATGGTACGACACCCAGCTTTTTTTACTTATAGCAAATAAACAAATGACATATTTCATAACTGAACATTCTGGCTCCATGAAATGTGTCTCAAACAAATTACGTAAAATTATTTTAATTAATGGCATAGTTTTCTCCAATCTAATTAGAGGAGAAGGTTAAGGAATTACTTAATGCTGTAGAAAAAATCTGGAATCACCTTGAAATGTGTTTATGTCTAAGTCTGAAAATGCAGATTAGTTTGCAGTTAAACAGAGACCTTAACAAGCTGGTGGACTTTGTTAATTGAAAGGAAACATCGCCCCAACAAGAATGTTGTCAATTGAAACAATAGGACGGGGTATAGAACTCCTTCAAGAAGGAAATCCAACATGGAGTGTACCAAAGATTTTGGTTGTTTCCGGTCAGCTGTGTCTAAAATTTGATGTAGGTATAAACAAAAATGGGGAGATTATTAACAGAAAACATACAGGTTGTTCAAGGAAGGCATCAAAACATATTTGCCTGATTGGGCATATTTCTGGGCCTGATTGGGAGTGGAAAGACGCTTGAGTTTGTCTCATTTTCTGATAAAATACACATACTATTACTGAAACTGCCCAGATATGTACTTTCCTCAAAGTGGTAACAAGTCAGTAGAATCGTGATCGATTAATATGAATCGAATGAGCCAAATGAAGTTCTGAAGGTAAGCCTCTAAATGAGTCCCCTATTTGACCAAATGAATGAGACTTTTCATTTATGATATGCAGAAGTAACTGAATGATGTTGAGGTTGAACAAGTAGTTATGAGAATTTCATTTCTGATCTGACAAATGTACCAAAGCGACTGAGAAAAACTGCAAACATAAAATGTTTTGTGCCCTACCTGTGATTTGTTTATGTGCAGTCAGAAGTTCCTCTAAGTCTGGTGATTCCATAGTTTTTACCGGGGGTAAGAGTTAATAGTATGAGGATTTTTGATTCAGCCCGTTTTGCCACTTTCTTTTACTCATGCAGGATTTATATTTGAAACAATGAACAAGAGCGTTTGAGATTCACGGTATGTCGGTTCCCTATATATGTACCCAACTTTCCATATTCCATATTCATATATGCCGAGATATAGTCAGTTTTTCATTCTATGACACCTGTAACGATTTAGATCAAATGTAGTTGTGACATGGTTGTCTATCCACGGAGTCCGGTTTCATGAAATGAAACGTTATTGCCTACTAAGACGCTTTTATTTTGAAACCACCTCATTTGCGTTACCGGAAATACCGCTTTGTTTTTGCTCTCTATGCCTTGTTGCAGGAAGGTGGCGAAAGAGGTTTTATCGGTAGGGAGGTAAAGCGTATGAAGTTGTAAAATAATATAATAATTGCAACAACAATAGTCGCATGCATTTAGTAAATCGTTTTTAGTAGCATTTTAATATATGTCTCACTCAATGAAATTAGAAATCCAAACATACTGGAAGAACAGCGTGAGGTTATAAAAACAAGGATTTTTAACCTACTTCTTATATTTAAAAATATGACTTTTAATTTCGTACTGAATTTTCCACACGCTTCCTGTAATCTGTTGTTGACTGTTGTGTGACTCGAGAGACCTATTATGCATTTCATTCCGTGATCACTTTTGACCTACTCCATATATTTTCATTCCAAGGTGCAGCGGAAGAACATGTGTGTTTATTATTTAAAGATATTTGTCGTTTCTCAATTTTACAGAGCAGATTTTGCGAGCTGGTTAAATTGACCGTAAGCTTTCCTGATGGCAGCCTACGTTGCGGGCGTGCTGGGGGTCGGTCGCAGTTTGCGACCTTCCCCGGGACGTGGCCGTCTCCTTTCTGGTAGCAGCACGGCCTTCAGCGTCCGGGGACGGCCGAGGACATTCGAAGTGCAGAGAGAAGCGGCAGAACAGCCAATCTTCTTCAGGTCCTCCATCGGCAGCTTTTTCCAGGAGAGACCGCAGATCAGTAACCCTTTTTATGAAGACGCTTTGCTGCAAAAGTACCTAAAAAGAAACCTGCCGTTTGAGGTCTGTCCCGCTTTAGTGACCAGGATATAAAATGTGATGATCATTTCCCAATTAATAACCTACTGTAAATATACACAGCACCAACGAGATGTGCCCGCACTATTTTGAGTCAGCGTGTTGAGTTAGCAAACTAAAGCTGAACTTAGATCTCTTTTTGTAGACTGTGGAAATTTGTCTCAGAGCTGAAGGAGCAGGAATAATGATTTCAAACCACTTTACCTTTGTGCACTTCAGGTAAAGGATGCAATCAATGCTGACTTGGCTAGGTTTGGAGACAGGCTGGTGAAAGAAGTGGATACTCTTGGCCGTCAATGTGAAGAGAATCCACCCCATCTTCAGCAGTATGATGCATGGGGCCATCGAGTGGACCGGATTTTCACCTGCCCTGCCTGGAACCGCATGAAGGAGATCTCTGCCCAGGAGGGCCTTATAGCTGCAGGATATGAGAGGGTACATGGCGAGTGGAGGTACTATTATGGATCAACCATATCAGTCAGAGTAATGTAGTCAAACCAACTTCATAATAAAGTTCTACTTTCATGTAGCTTGTAATTCTGTTACTACTTCGTGTTTTGTTATAAAATGATTATGTGGTCTATTCTACAGTCGTGTTTATCAAATGTCCAAAATATACCTATACTCTCCTTCGGCGGGACTGTATACCTGTCCACTGGCGATGACGGATGGTGCGGCCAAAGTGATTGAGGTGACCGTCCATAACAGTGCTTGTTCATTGACTTTTCTGGTGTTATGATTTTTATGTCAGTGGGTCTTACTGTATGTTTTGTTCTGTAGTCCCTAGGGATGACTGAAATCACAGAGAATGCATTTCAGCATTTGACCTCTCGTGACCCTCAGCAGTTCTGGACATCCGGCCAGTGGATGACAGAGCGGAAGGGTGGCTCGGATGTGGGTACGATCATCCAGCAATCTCATTTTTTCCAGTGCACGTCTGATGTGGTTAAATACAAATTGGGTGTCATGCTAGTTTTCAGTGCTGAAATTCTAATAGGACAAACAAGTTTTAAACTGTGTTTGTTGGAACTAATTGCAGATTTGCTATAGCTGCAGTACTTGTGTTTCCTTCCTTAGGTAGTGGGACAGAGACTATTGCTCATCAACAAGCAGATGGGACCTACAAGCTTTATGGGTACAAATGGTTCACCTCAGCGACTGATGCCAACATGACACTCACTCTCGCGAGAGTGGTGGACCCAGAGGGACACACACTACAGGTCAGTGTGCATCATGTATCATTCACCGCCTCATAACGCTCATATTGCAACAGGATGCATAATTTTTAAAAAACTGGTTCATGCTGTTTGATTACACAAGGTTGCAAACTGCGTGCATTTTTGTAGTTTTTTTATAAAATCTCATTATATACTCCACAAAACTCAAACACAATAACTTTTTATATAAAGCTAAAATGCTAGATATTACTTATAGATGCTTTTTTTCTAAAAAGCACCACCAACAACAACAATAATAATAATAATAATAATAATATATTTCAAAATTCTAAATTAACTGAGTATCAGGAGCAGTTAAATATTTGCAGTTTAAGATTTGCAGTTCCAGAAATGAGCAAAATCCAAATTACATAGTTCTGTCATAGCTAGAGTTATGTGATTGTACCACAGAGTAAGGCCTAGGAACATATAGTACTGTTAGAAATATACTAAAATTGATAAAAATATCAAGTTATATATTTCATTGTGTAAAGCATATCATAGTAAGATATGTCACCCTGTTGCTATTAAAGCTAATGTTATTGTATTCCATAGCTGTTACCATATAAACTGACAAAGTCAATATACAGTTACCTTTCAAAAATATGTAGATTACTCAAGAGATTACTTTCTTTCACGGTACATTTTTTAAAATTTAAATTTATGATATTCGGTATGTATCACATAATAGTTTATTTGGAGATGTCATCCATGCCCCTAGTGTTGGAAAAAAACACTTACTTACCAAAGAGATTGAATAACGGAAGTGACCAATCCTGTATAGCGCAGTGCTGTTAATTTGTGGAAATTCCTTGAATATTTCACATTCAAACAATTAATAGAAACACTACAGTGCAATGTGAGTTCCATTTGCTTGCTTCCTAATTAGTTTTGGCATACATTTGGCATACATCAGTGCCTGACCTCACAAATGCTCTCCTGGCAGAATGGTCAAAAATTCCCATAAACACACTCCTAAACCTTTTGGACAGCCTTCCTAGAAGAGTTTAAGCTGTTATAGCTGCAAAGGGGGGGGCAAGTCCATATTAAAGCCTATGCACAGTTGAGGACAAAATTATTAGCCCCCCTATGAAAATCTCATTGTTTTAAAAGTATTTCCCAAGTGCTGTTAAATAGAGCAAATAAT
>JAODLD010000046.1:32881371-32893568 GCA_026781065.1 Mormyrops boulengeri | reverse complement strand
CCTTGCTCTGTTAAAAATGCACTTTGGAAAATCTTGAAGAAACTTCAAATTTCATAGGGGGGCTAATAATTTTGTCCCCAGCTGTATTAAGAATGGGATGTCATTAAAGTTCACGTGTGTGTAAAGGCAGGTGTCCCAATACTTTTGGCAATACAGATGCTCCTCTACTTACGAACGTTCAACTTACGAACTTTCAGACATACGAACGAAGAGGAAGTCCAAATTGTGTTCACTGGGCTCCCGTTTCCTGTCCGCAACATCATTTTTTTTTTTTCTGCGCTCCAGTTCCACCTAGTACGCATTCTGGCTGCTACTCCCGCCGGACAGCAGCGTAGCGTGCGTACTACCGGCATCCTAGTTCTTAGTACTTGTGTATACCCTTAAAATGATATTAAATAGCGACTTATGAACATTTAAAGTTGCGAACGACCGTATCTGGTTCGTGAGTAGAGGAGCATCTGGTACAGTGTATTTATTATCTTAAAATATTAATGTAAAAAGAGCTGTTGTACTGGAATCTATCGGTATCGGCAGTTGTCTATGGGAATCGGATTTGGAACTGAAGAAATGTGGATTGACCCATCCCTAATTTAAATGATTGATGCCCTTCAAAATATTGTGCAGTTACATGTTAACTGTTTTTCGGTTTTCAGTTGAAAGTTTCAATGTAACATAAATTTGAAATTAACCAAGAAATTGAATTAATTTATTTCTCTTCCATATCCTTTATATTTATGTTCAAGTTTGGAAAGTAATCCAAAGCATTTAGATCACGGTACTAACTTGTAGTAATCTCATAGAATATGTTCCAAATAACACTTTAGAACATGTATTTAGTAATCTGTAATGCACTACATTTTTAAAGTAACTTTCCCAACCCTGGTTATTAATTATTATTATTATTATTGTACATGAATAAAAATGGCTATTTGAGGCTATGAAATTCTTCTCTTCCAGGGCAGCAGGGGGCTTTCTCTGTTTTTTGCAATTCTGCGGGATGAGAAGGGGGAACTGAAGGGCATTGAGGTGCAGCGGCTGAAAGATAAATTGGGGACACGACAGGTGCCCACAGCCGAGTTGCTGCTGGATGGCTTCCCAGCTCACAGGGTCAGTAATCCAAGTGTTTGCTGTCAGTCTCTCACACACACTTGCCCAGACACTGCCTTAATTGCACCAAGAGAAGATAGGATTAAGATAGGATTGGCTAACAGTACCAAAGTTAACTTTTCATCATTGGCACGTAAATTATGCATACAATCAATTTAACTTGTGTGTAGTATGACCACATACACAGAGTTTACCGTAAATACACCCAGGTGTCACAACATAAAAACAAAACATTTCATGAGTTACTCCAAACATTTCTGGTTTTACAGCACAGTTTAATGTCTAATAACTATCAGATCTAGTTGCAAACAAAATCTGAAATGGAAAACAGGATATTACCTACATATAAACAACATCCCAACTTACCTTGATAAATGAAACATATTAACTCACTCATTTAAAGCAATAAAACAAATATTGAATGTTAGTTGATCTGATATAATAATAATGTTTCTGTATTAATGTGCATTTCACCAAGCATTAAAATTGACTAAATGCAACTTAGATGCACATTTCTCTCTGAACTCTAGATGTTGTTTTTTGCTTCCTCTGAAACATTTGTACAACCGCTGTGGACCATTCATACGCAAACTTATTCAGGGTATGTTTTACAGTTGACCCTTCCACATCACAGGGGTTAGGGGTGCAGGCTCCTCACAATCTGGAAAAACTATTATAATAATTTGGTCCCCTTGGTGAGCAAAGCAAGCATGTCAGCAGAGCAAAGAAATGCAAGATACAAAGTTTACTGGTAGTTATCATGTGAGAGACTGCCATAAACACCATTGGTGTCCTCCAAACCAGCACTAATATATATTCTATGCATTTATAAGTTACTAAACATTTTTATGTGTCGTTTGCAGCTTTCACAAAACTCAAAAAAATTCCCATTTAATTTCTTATGTCGACCTGTTAATATATCGATACCACAATGGGGAAAGTTGTGATGCAGAAGGGTTGATTGTATTTATTTTGTTTCTTTATAAATTTCAAAATCTTTGCATAAATGTGTGTGCAATATTTCTCGTGTAATTCATTCTCATGAAGTCTTTATAAATGAGGCCCCAGCAGTTTATCCACCCTTGGTATTTGTTCCCAGCCTGTATTTGGGGACTGGCCTTTATTTATTCATGTCGATCACACCCCAGACTATTATCTGAGACACAGCTTTTAATTGAATCCTGGTTTTTATTTGAGGAAATATGGTATATCTCTTACCTTTATTACCTTTAGGAAGTTTAAATACCAATTTAAATACAGTATCCTGCTGTTGCAATGCCATTTCCTTTTCTCTGCTATACAGACCTTAATGATCTGGACTAAGTAATGTTTTTATGCTTGATCTCACAGTAGGAAACCTCTATTGTCTCCATCAATGCTTTGACCTCAACCTCTGTACCAGATCTCAGCTGAGGGCAGAGGAGTGGTGTCGATAGCCAACATGCTCACGATCACCCGCATCCATAACACTGTTTCTGCTGTAGCTGCCATGAGGAGGTACTGTTTCACATTCTGCTACATCTCTTGGCCATAACACCCATGAGTCACTGGTAGCAACTACACAAGTAATGCATAATTCAAACATTGAAGTATAAACTGCATTTGTTAGTTGTTAATGAGAGGCACAATTGCAAATTAACTGTGTTAGCCCTGGAATGACTTCCAGTGCATGTTTGAACTGCACACAGCCCTCCAATGCCCAGTAGGGTGGGGATCTGTTGTGAATTCCAGGTGTTTTTCCATTCCCCTCAGGATCATCCAGCTGGGCAGGGAATATGCCACCAAACGCTTTGTCTTTGGGAAGTTCCTTAAGGAGCACTCCTTACATGTGCAGACCATGGCGAGGATGGAGGTGGCAGCTGTCATCCCTGCTCCTAAACCTGTTTCAGGCATTGACCTTCTGTCACAAGACTTTGACTTTCCTATAAATTGACTTTGACAGACTAACCACATCACAATATCTGACCCTTCTGTAATTCAACTTTTATTTTAATGATACTCTAAAAGCCAGTCTCATTCACCATAGCTCAGTGAAATCTTAGTTTTCAATATATACTTTTGGTTTGTTTTTAGGGCAAAGTCTGTCTTGCATTCTGGTTGCTCTCTTTGCCTTGTTTTGAATTTGTAGGTGGAGACCCGTGCTGCTTTTCTGCTGATGATGGAAGTGTGTCGGCTGCTGGGCAGAGAAGAGAATGGCTCAGCTTCACCTCTTGAGCTTCACCTGCTTCGCCTCCTCACACCGGTGGCCAAACTGTACACAGGAAAACAGGTGAGCATGGCAGCAGGTACCTCCCAGCACTTCATTCTTTCACCTTATAGCAATATAATTAGCTTCTTGGAAAAGTTTTTGTTACAATTTCTTTGTTTATTATTATTTCACTTTACCTGCATTACCGGCGTATTTCTTTGTTCCTTAGGCTGTGTCTGTGGTGTCTGAGGGATTAGAGTGTTTTGGGGGCCAGGGATACATGGAGGACACTGGATTACCCACAATGCTACGGGATGCACAAGTATGTTCTGTCATTTGAAAGTGTACATGGGATTTTGGTGAACAACAAAGGAAACAGCTGTTGTTTTGTCTGCTGTGCATACTGTTATCCTGTCTGCTGTCTCTCCTTTCCCCTGAGGTGCTGACTATCTGGGAGGGAACCACCAACATCCTGTCACTGGATGTACTTCGATGTATGATCAAGAGTCATGGGCAGGTGCTGGAGGCCTTCTTTACTGATGTCAAGGTGAGAGTGTCTTGAAGGGAAGGAAGTATACTTTGCGTTACAAAAACGTGATTATTTTTTGTGGTCACATTCTTGACTTTTTACTTGGATGCTGGAATAGTAATATCAGAAAAAAACTGTGCATAAGTACTAAATACTTGTGTATTATGTACATGATGTAGTTGTGTTCTTTTCATTGCAGTTTGGAACATTAATTGAAGTGGTTGACTGTAAGATGTTGACTTTTGTTCTCTCTCCATCTTCTGTTTTGTTCAGGGAAAGCTAAGGACAGCCAAAGTAAAAAGTGCTTTGGGTCCTGCAGTGACAGCCATAAATGGTGCCCTTATTAGGCTGGGAAGTTTTGTGCAGACCTCTACTCAGAGGCCCCCCAGTTACACTGAACTAGCAGCTCGAGATCTGGCTTTCAGCCTAGCACGCATCTATATGGGTAAGTCCTGAAAAATTAACTTCCGAACCGATTTCAGCCACCTAATCTTTCTTGTTTTTACCTGTTTGTGTCTAGGGGCCCTAATGGTGGATCAAGCTGCATGGGAGGGTGCAAGCCAAACAGACATTTACGCCACTCTCAGGTAATCCCCATGTAATGTCCCACCTGTTTCATCTAATGATTTCATTAATTATTACATAGTAGATCTATAAGGCAGGACTAGGCTTCCTGGGTTTAGGTTTCAGGTCCCACTGTGACCCTGCCTAGCATAAGTGTCTGGTGGGTGGGTGGATGGATGGATTTTTAAGCATACAATTAGTGTAATGTAAAATGTATAGCTTGATATCAGAATTAGATATTTGGAATTGGCCACCATGGACATGACCTGATATATTGAAGACCTTCTTGAGTTAGATTTGAGTTGATGCACCTGTTTCGATTACTGTTTTTCATCAGCAGAGCATTATTGATACTGTGTTGCCCCTTTGTGTTAAAGGAAATGGTCACAGCAATCTCTCATTACTATCACAGGTGGTGTGAACAGGACCTCTGCTGCGTGGCCACCAAGGAACAGAACGGCTGCTATGACTCAGGGAGCCCAACTGCAGACACAGCATTGGTGTATGAAGGGATGCCAGCACCCTGAACAGCACTTACTTGGCTGAACCTGTGATCACATGAATGCGGTGTCCCTATACTGCCAAAGTCCTATATTCATGAGATATTCATATAGTATTGCACACCAAAATGAAAAAAAAATCATAAAATTAAATCCACATGCTTTTTTTGTTTGTTTTCCTGGCTGATGAATTTCTTTGGTAGGTAAAAAAGATGAATATGACCTAAGTCATTGATTTTTTGATCCCTACTGGTGCTTTATTCTGAGTTCTTACATGTTCGTAACACACAATAACATCTAATAAAGCTGTTATTAACAAATGTAGGTGGACAAATGAAGGCTCCTTATACCTAAATACTCCTAAATCAGCCCTGTCAGGATATTTTATAGTTAATTAGAGCTGGTATTAAATTGTTTTAATGCTGCTTATTAAAGATTCTAAAGACTTGTATGTGAGTATTCTTGAATTTCTAATATTTTAAGATTTTTTAATATTAATCTTATATTAATATTTTATTATTCAGGCAGAACCACACAAACTGCTTTAGTCACACTGAAAAACAGATTACTCCCTTAGAGTGGCAGAGAACTTTATCCATCCATCTTCTAACTCTACTGGTTTCCACTCAGTCAGGAATAACACACAGCCATACTCTGTGACCAAGTTGGTTAGTTGCTGGACAAAAATCCCAACCCTGGAGATGTGAGCTAACCACTGAGTCCCCATGGAAAACCTGAATGAAGACCGAACTTTTGAATGATTTTACCTTAATGTGTGTCTGTTTATGTATATGTACCAGGGGCATATGCACCAGAAGCATTTTGAATGTGGGGTGGACGCACTGACAGTGAACTAATATTTTATGTTAAATGTGGGGGGGGGGTCCAAACGAATAATTATGAAATGAGATTTAATGGCCATGATTAAAGCCCATAACATGTACCGTGTGATACATTTGCATTTGGTTTACAAGCAAACTCTTTACACTGTTGCATCGTTTTGCAATCTTCACCCTAAGACGTGAAAAACGTAACATATTTGGACCGCCCAGACAGGAAGACCGAGTAGTGATCGTCCCCTTTAAGAAGGAGGTCCGCAGCCCGTCAACGTGACTTGTTAGGAAGTGGCCAAATCAAGTCTAATGTTTATCCCAAGTTATTGCTATAGCCGTTTACGGAACGTGAAAGAAATATCGTTGACAAAGATTTGGTGTATTTAAATACGCCGAAAGGTACAGTTTTATTTTATTTCTGGTTAGAAAAAACGCAGGGCCAGAGGTTCTGGATAACATACAGTTATATTCGCGTGGATTTAGCAAGAGGGAGTTTTAAAGCCTGGGGAGTGTGAAATCTTTTTGAAGTTAGCTGGTTTTCTCCGTTTTCGAGGGCTTGTTTGGTGAACATGTAAAGGCTTAACTCTACAAATTTATTTTGACGATTTGTAATGCATAGCAGACTGCTTCTTGTATCTTAAGCTTGCCACGGAGGGTACTGCAATATACGAAATTTTGGTGCAGTTTAACTTGCGTGCTCAGTCACAAAATTTCCTTTTTATGAGAAAAAAACAGAATAGCATACGTCATCTTTTTCTTGGACTTGTCCACTTTTTTGAGATTTAATACCTGAAATGTATGGGATTTCGCTGTGTTGCGTGTTACATTCGTTTTCTACTGTTACAGTACTTTTTGTGTACATATTTGCGTTACTTTGACGCCATTCTTTGCTTCCTGTACGTGTCCTCTTTTTGCCATGAAAAATATGGTCACCCTGCACTTAATTCAGAATAGAAATTGGCTTGCTGTTAAATAAAAATTAAAATGATGTTTATATGGTAGTAACAACTGCGATTTTTTTATCCAGAATGTCCAGCTCCAGTCCAGCGTGCTACTCTTGACAACTTACTTCCTAAATACGATCAGTCACCCGAATGGCCTGAGTGTCTCATTAGGCGCAAATATTCACGATGCTTCTCAAAGGACCCACTGAGGAAGTAAGTGCCAATCTCACGGCACAGTGGATCCTATGCTGCGTGGTTTCTTAAGATTTACCTACTCCATATGCTTAGTACTTTTGTTGCGCTCAAATGTTTCACCACCGTTCATTCAGACAAATGGTTTCATGAGATTCCTGTTTCCCCTGTTTATACCTTCGGGATTTGCTGTCATAACGCTGTGTGATTGCCGCTGTGTCCACAGTGCCACCTGGTTATGCGCTTGAATGAGAGCCAGCGCTGTTTTTTCATCCGGAATACTCCTGACTGCAACCAGGATGGTGGTTTTTTAAACTATTTGGAGACAGCATTCTGCCTCTTTCCAACCAACCTCCTTCCTTTAGCGATCTTCCTCTATGTAAGTATCTCTCCAGGATTATTTACAAGATATGCTTAATAAAGTTAATGTTAACATGAATCCTAATGATGTCCTTAGATATGCTATAAACACTGTTTAAGTCCTTTCAGTGTATGATAATACTACCAGTTTGCTAATATTGAGTGTCTAATTACGCTATTTTAAGTGAATTTGCCAATACATAAATAATACATATAATTATACATAAAGTAGTTGTAATAAAAGTACAATTAACAATGAATCATATCCACAGCACAATTCCCAGACAATTCCCTAAAGTGTGCCATCTAAGGCCATTATCAGACTCTGTATCCAGTCTTGGATTTAAAACTTTCCCAGTCTCGTGTGTCAGACATACTGCACTTTTTTCACAGGTCCTATGGCTTCTCTTCTTGTTTATTGTTCTTGGGCTCACAGCATCTAAGTTGTAAGGAGCTCCTGTTTTCTGTTTGATCTTTTGCAGTTATACTTGCTTGTTGATATTCTGATGTTTTTTTATTGCTATATTTTTGGTTTAGTACTAACTGTGAAGGACCACAGTGAACAAATAATACTCATCCCTAGCCGAAGTACAGAAGTCATGTGCCATACTTGCTTGCAACAGTATGGTCCAGTGCAAAATTAGCTCTATGTATAGCTGTAATTGCATTATTAAAATCTGCTTGTTAATGTTGTGGTTTTCAAATTGCTGAACTGGTATTGCTCATACATCTGTGGATTTGAGATTTCCTGTGTAGATGGTATGTCAGCAGAGTTGTAGGGTTTTTAGTTAATATGGGGGAGGTTTTGCTTTAATATATGTCCAGTTATGTGTAGCTTGTTTGGCATGCATTTCTGAGTGGTTTGTACTATATTCAGTGAAACATGACAGACTGACATTTTTTCACTCTGCCTCCTGATGTAGCTTCTGCCCCAACCTATCTGCCATATCTGCCACCTTGAAGCTGACCCACAATGTCGCTGTATCCTTTCATAAAATGCCTCACACATTTTCATACACACCACCTCTCAATAACAGAAATGATACTGGACATTTTACCAACTAGTACATCTATTTAATGGTCCAGTTGTAATTCAAAATGACCCCATTCTTATTCAAGCGTTAAAGATACTGTTTTTAGACTCTTTTAGTCATACCGACAAAGATTACATTTTGCTGATGGATGTTTTAAATTTCCAGTCTGCGAAACTTTTTGAATTGATTAACCTGCACATGATTTTTGAATGTTATTAGTATCAGGTTTAGTTTCTTAAACTTTGTCTGGCTAGGGTGTGACCTTTTTGGCTTTGGGCAATGGGGCTCCAGATGTATTCAGTGCTATGGCAGCTTTTTCTCGCCCCCAAACTGCTGGATTGGCCATTGGGGCATTGTTTGGTGAGTTTGAGCTTGCTAATTTTGGGGTGGGCAGGAAAGCCCCTGGGGTTTATGTGTAATGTAAAAGTTCCCTATGAATACATAAAAGATTGTTCTCTTTATCTGAACTGAAATCATGCAGTCTCATTTCTCTTTTTATCCAACTTCACTTCCGCAGTTAGGTAACCTTATGTTGAAAGAGGAGCATGAATATAGATAGCCTTTAGTGAACCAGCCAATTTCTGATATAAATCAGCAGTCGCTCAGCTCGTCCTTCTTTAATGGATTACAAGGAATGTCTCTGTTTTCTTCACCATGAGGCTTTCTCTCTCTCCCTTGCCATCCTGTCACCCTGTCTCATCTGTTCCCTTGGGACATCCTTCTCCCAGGTGCAGGGATCTTCGTCACCACTATCGTTGCTGGTAGCGTGGCCCTTGTCAAGCCCTTTACAGTAGCTTCCCGTCCCTTTCTGCGGGATGTCATCTTTTACATGGCCGCTGTCTTCTGGACTTTCCTTATCCTCTACAAGGGTCAGATTCATCTGGGGGAAGCGCTAGGTACTCTTAAATTTAGAAATGCTTAACTCAAAATCACTAAAGCTGTGTTTAAGTAGATCATCTAAATGTATTCCATTTCAGATGTACTCTTTCCCAGAACCATTAAGAAAATGAAACTGAAAGTTTGTTTAGAATGCAATATTTCACGCATTTCTGTATGTGTTTCTGGTTAGATTGTTCATCTTTACAGGAGATACACCTTTTAAATATTATTGCATGTAGGTGTTCAAGAACTTTTTTTGGTATTTTGGATTACTTTAAAGACCCACCATTTGCCCTCATAACAGCTTCACAAGCATAATGCATTTGATTTAGTTTCAGTCAGAAATTGCCTGATGCCTTCCCAGCACTTCTGCTGCAGATCCCAGACATTTTGGCTGCTTGTGGATTGCTTTGCACTGTAAACACCTTCATAGTTGATCCACATTTTTGTAATTGAGATCTGGGCAGGCCAGGTACTTACAATGTGTTTTTTACGTTACTGGTTTACCAGACCTTGCACAATTTTGAGATGCATTTTGGGTTGTTATCTTGCTGAAGAACGAAAGATTACCATATCTGCCACAATCCGCACAACATCCACTATTGTTAGTAGATATCCAGTTTAAAGCATACATGGTTATGGTTTTAAGTAGCTGTACTCATACTTTGAACTGGTAGTGTAGTTTAACTTTTCAAACTGTACTCTTTACCAAGGACAATTAAGTAATGAGCTTCTTCTTTCCTGCAGGTTACTTGTGCTTGTATGTGGGATACGTTTTGACAGTTATCATCAGTGCTTACATCTATAACCGACAGAAACACTTAATCAACGGACCATTACAGAATGGCTCTAACCATGTCCCAGGTAAGCGTATGTACACTGTTAGGCATGTAAAATGAGTTTCTTTAGATGTGTTAGTGACTTGTACAAATTCACTGGATTGTTGTGTTTGTCATTTATCATGTGAGACACTAGTTTAGCTCTAGCTAATATTTAACTACCGAAACATTTACAACATGGTCTTTGTACTACAGGAAGTAGGATGTATTTTTAAAATGGAATAGTCTGTAAAACTATTAATGTTGGTTTGCTGTTTCAGTTGTTTTGAGAATGCTATTAAAAAGGCACATTTTGCACCATTGAATAAATTTAGGTATGGTCAGGGTTTGAGTAAGACAATATAATGGGTGAGTCTTTTTTTTTTTTTTTTTCTCTCCAAACTTTATCTTCGCAAAGTCTGTAGATCCTTCCAGCTGCAAAATTATACACATGCCTTTTGAAACGATTTCAAAATTAGAAAACTTAATTAAAGAAGCATCCAAGGATAAAATTTTATTGGAGTCGCCATATGTCATATAAATATATATAAAAATATAGTAAATACCATACTGTACCTTGAGCCATGCAGTGTTTTCCAGAGCTTCACAAAGTCCTGTGTGCATTCATTATTATGAACCATTCTATTTAACCCGAATTTTTAATATAGCAGGCTTTATTGTCGTCTGTTCATGAGTACGAATTGCCTGTAAGTCAGGCGTTCTTAACTTGGAGACTGCCTTATATTATATTATATTATATTATATTATATTATATTATATTATACAGTGGAAACCGCTTGTAGTGATCACATCTGTCTGAGCGAAATTGATCAGTATTACCAGATGATCATTATAACTGATTTTTTTTCTTATACTTTGTCTTTATATTAGATTACCTTCTAATTGACGTGTATATGACGTGAATATAAGATAATATCACTATTTACTGAATTCTTTTGGCTCTTTCAAAATACAGTACAGTTGTTTCAAATGCTATTCAAATTGCAGTACTGTACAAAAGTGAACTGTATATAATTCAAATACAAATACAGTACAGTACTGTATCTAAAATAAAACAAACAAAACAAAAAATGATGATTAAAAAATGGATAAAAATAAAATAAAGAAGAAAAAATAATAATTTGAAAGCTGCCACAGCATCAGAATCATAATGACTATGTAAGTTTGAAAACATTTGTTTTAAGATGAGAGTTGAATACAGAAATCCTGTCTATTACGGATATCAGGAGGAAGAGAATTCTATAGACTGTCGGCAACATGACTAAAAGCTCTAAATCCCATAGTAGTCAGGCGAGCACAGGGCACAACCAGAGAGACAGAGTGGGAAGATCTGAGAGTGCGGGAAGGGGTGTGAATATGTAAGAGATCAAGATATGAAAGAGGAAGATTGTGAAGAGCTTTGAAAGCGAACAGTAGAATTTTGTAATCAATACGATATTTAACGGGAAGCCAATGACGTTGCTGAAGAACAGGTGTGAGCCATGAAAGGAGTCCTGGTAATAATACGAGCGGCCGCATTCTGTACTAACTGGAGCTTATGAAGGAGCTTGAGAGGTAAACCAGATAGAATGGAATTACAGTAGTCAATACGTGATGTGACATGGGCGTGTACAAGTATTGGCAGGTATAAGAGATGGACGAAGATAGTTAATATTGCGGAGGTGAAAATATGCAGACCGGGTAATATGAATTTGTGGTTTGAAAGACAAAGTGCTGTCAAGGATGACGCCCAAACTCTTAAGCTGAGCAGAGTGAGAAACCATGGAACCATCCATTGTAATGGTGAAGTTATCCAGCTTAGCAAGAGCTGATTTAGTGGCAACAAGTAGGACCTCAGTTTTGTCATTATTAAGTTTAAGAAAATTGGAAGCAAACCAATTTTCTTTTATCTGACAAGACAGTCTATCAGGACAATATCATGATCATGAGTACTAAAAATGATGTGGTGGTTATGGGTGATTTTAATTTACCTGGGATACAGTGGGACATAGTCTGTAAATGATCTTGATATGGTGGAATTAGTGCAGGATTGTTCTTTTAACCACTGGACGGTAGTGATCATAACATGGTTAAATTCAAGGTTAATCTTGGTTTTAAGTCCAAAACTAAAGTATACAATGTTAGGAAGGCCAACTTTAATGGTATGAGACGGAAACTGTAAACTGGATGGAGTTACATAGCAAAATGGTTGAAGAGGCATGGGAATTTTTTAAAAGCACATTGTTGCA
>JAODLD010000046.1:32850380-32873616 GCA_026781065.1 Mormyrops boulengeri | reverse complement strand
CCGGCTCTAAAGCTGGAAGCACCTGAAAGCAGTTAGACACCGTCACTTCAGGTGATGCCGCCTCTGTAAGCTGTGTACGCCCTTTTCCACATCTATGCCCTACGTTCACCCAGCTCTCTTGACCTACCTGTTCTTCATTCTCCCCCCTCCCCGCTTGTGGCATACACACCGCCTAAAAGTCGTATTAAGTCTCTCCTTTAACTCATTTTTGTGTTGGATGAGAGCCAGTTGCTCCTCTAGGTCACGAACCCTGACCATGAATGAGTCCACTAACTTACATCGCTCGCAGACCAGGTCCGACTGGACGCAAACATCCAGAAGGGGAAACATCTTGCAAACACAACACTGAGCTGGCCCCATAATTAACTAACTCACTACGACCCCGTCCTTTACTCTCAGCCCAGTATTATTTGTACAGTGTAAACTTTTATTTGACTTAATTTATTATATTTAACTATACGTTTAAGTGCTGAGTACGATAAACCACTAAATTAAGACTTGCGATTAAAACGGAACTTTTAAAGTATCCGGATAGGGTCAGATAACAATTACTAATAACAGATAACAACATTAAACTTTTAAAATAACCAAATTAACAATAACACCCGGGAATAACTCGCCGCTCACGCAACACCCGCAGCTGTCAATAGCACTCGTGCTGTTTATTAACAAAGACAGACAAGCACTCACGCCGACCAAAAAAAAAAAAAATATATATATATATATATAAAAAAAAAAAAAAACAACAACCACCCACGTAACCGTACTGGCACACAAACAACAGACAGAAATGGCCTCATCTTGATGTGATTGCATTGCATTGCATGTGAAATGCTCTGTTTTGAACTCTCATTGGTCCCTTATTTTCATACACATATCTTTAATACATATACTGCATACACTACGTCAGGGGTCTTCAATGGAACTACCTGACTAGGACACTCACCTAACTGGTGTCTATGTTTAATGGGTTAGATGTGTGGGTTTCTAGTGGAAGTGACTAGCAATTAATTTGGAATAATAGGCCTACATCATAGTCTCTGCTGTAGCGTATATGCCTCTTTGGATTATGCAGTTGATTGTGTTATTTTATCAGTAATACTTTCTAAATTTTCAGTCCATGCTATTCATAATATTAACATTTACGCCTTACCTATTGCTTAGGCACATGTGTAAATGTAAATCTATCACAGTTCATGCAATACCTCTGAAATGTGTATGATAAAAATATTGCCATATCACCCACCACCACCCTATGTTTCATGAGACATTATTCCCTTGATCATCATCAAAATTATCTGTCATTTGTGCCACAGTAGCCCTTCTGTGGAATTGCATCAAATGGGATAGCCGTTGTCCACATCACATCAGTGCATCCTGGACACCCAATACCAGGCCCGGAGTGGCTAATTGGGAGTTTGGGAGATTTCCCAGTGGGCCGCTTTTTTGGACCAGTCGGAAAAAAGATAATTCAATTTTAAGTTGAAGGAGAGTTGCAGCCAAATGTGCCAAAATCACAGATTTTTTCAAAATAACGAAAAGAAATGGCAACAATATTGTCAACCTGTTGCAAAATATTAAACCAATTAAAATATTAGCATATTTCTATAGCTTATCATGACGAATCAGTATGTTTGCAAATGTAATTTTAAGAAAAAAATAAAAACTAAACATAAGAAATTTACAAACGAGAGGAGGCCATTTGGCCCATCAAGCTCATTTGGGAAGAACTTAATAGCACGATCTGAGTATGCAGTAAAATGACCATTTAATCCTTTTGTAGTTTCTGACCAGCAGTCCCCTGTTAGTCAGTATTCTGCCAAGAATGAGGTATTATATATGAATTAAGGGTACATAAAATACTCATATATACACACACACAAGTGATAGATGGATTCCATATGAAATTCAGATATTCAGAAGTTGATGAGATTTACATTTTAGATTTAGAGGTAAACTGCACAGAGGTGTATTAGGGAAATTTAAAGACTAAAGTCATATGTTTTTGTACAGCATATTTCAAGCACAAACGTATTGTGTTGTATATGAAAAGATATTAAATGAAAGTAGTAAATAATAGGTTAAAGTTGTAGTTGTAGCTGCTCTGTTTTCATGACAATATGCAATTTAGGTCATTCAGATACTGAAGGAGAAAGGGACAGTTTCCAATGAGAGAACAGAAGCCCAGCAGAAGATCCCAGAGGCATAGGCAGATAGCACAGATCATTCTGTTACAGACGTCATTCATGAGCAAATAGTTGCTGTGGTGAACTGAAAGATCCAGAGGCAAGTATTTGACAGAGCTACTGAAAAAGGTATTAGTCAAGCTCAGTATAGACATTGGCACATGTATAGGCAACTCCACTGATGGTGCAGCTAACATGCAGGGATACTAAAGGGTTCTCTGCATATTTGGATGCTTTTTTTTGTTGACCAGTTGCTCACCCTAGCCTCAGTTGAAAAAGATAAGAGTATGAAGCCAACAGAGAGAATCAAAGCATAGAGATGCATTGAAGCCCTTCTGAAGTATGAGACTATCCTAACTGTTCAAACCTTCCTTTCGAATTTTCCAACATACCTCCCCCCTCTCCAAGTATCTACAGATGCACAGAATGGATATTTTGGCAGCACAGCATCTAGGTGACAGAGTAGAGGACAGACTAAAAAAATAAGTCAGAGACCTAGGAGTGGGGAAAAAAAAGAAGCTGATGATTTTCTCGTATTTGCCAATGAAAAGCTGCAAGAAATTGGCAATTGTGAGCTAGTAGTGCAGACTTTACTTCAAGAAATCAAAAAATAAAATGCCCAGAATGCTTTTAGAAGATGACCCCTTAGCATCACCAGATGCTGACTATGAGATCAATGTCCATAATGTCATTTTGGACACTGACAAGAAGCATAGGAGATTTTCAGCTAATGCAAAACTTCTCATATTTTGCTTGTTTTGACCATAAAAACTTTCCTGAAATAAAGGCAAATGGGCTCCCCACCTCAGCACTGCAGGAAATAAGCAAATTTCTGCTTAGGTTTGATGAGAGCTACTGTTGGCACACTACATACTGAGTTATCAAGCCTGGCACCCCAGTAGGAAGACTGAAATCCCCTCTGGAAGGCTACCGTTTCACTCGCTGTCCTGATAATGTACTTAAAAGGTCAGGAGGATAGTGGTGAACTGTCATATATGGAACCAGAGATACTACAGAGCAGGACCTGTTCTTCCTGCAAAAACTGTGCCATTTGTGTTCATCTAATCCTTTCACAGCATAACCTCCTCACAGATGCTTACCATGTAATTGGACTGGCATATAAGTTTGACACTTTCAAGCACTCAGATTGCCTGTGAGAAAAGCTTCTCTACCCTTAAATTTGTTAAGGACAGGTTACAAAGCTCACTGACTAAGGATCACTTGGAGGCCTTCATGCTAATGTACACAGAGAAGGAAATCCTTATGTTGATAGAGGAGACACTAATTGTCACGGATCCGGGCGGGTTTGGCACAGGGACGAGGCATGGTGCAGGCAGAAACACTTGCAGCTCATGGGAATAGAAGGGGTTTATTAACGAAAACACTACAAGGAGGACCATGGACATGAGGGTTCAAAACTAAAGGGATTTAAAATAAAATAAAACAATATAATAAAAAAATAAAAACACCCTACACAACTACAAATGGGGCAGCGAGTCAAGCAACGCGAGTCAAGCAACGCGAGTCAAGCAACGCGAGTCAAGCAACGCGAGTCAAGCAACGCGAGTCAAGCAACGCGAGTCAAGCAACCACTAGGGAACTGAACTGAGGCAGGGACTTAAATACTGAAACTAACCCAGGTATTGACACAGCAGGATTGAAACATGAAACAATTAACCAATCAGGGAGAACACACAAGAACTAACGCAAGAAAACAGGCAACAGGTGAAACTAATTATTAACACAAGGAACTCAGAAACTAAATAAAGAAACTAAGAACTGACAAAGAAACAAGGAAAACAGAATAAGAAAGACAGGTAAAACATAACCAAAGCACAAAGCAAGAAACCAAAAAAGAAAACAAACCACAAAATCACAGGAACTAGAAAAACTGATGAAACAAAATACAAAAACAGAGGAGGCGGGATTCAAACACACGACAGAGGAGTTAACAGGTAGCCGCACACTCAGCTCATTGAGCCATGCAGTCAACAGGGAGCAGGGGAAAACACAAAAGGTGAGAGGAGGGACAGGATGGCCAGCGACACCTGCTGGCCAAACGGGGAAGGGACACGAAAGACTGGGAGAACAGGTGCTGACACTGACAGTAATAAACAAAGTTGCAGAGACCTGTACACTATTCAGGTGGCTGTTACCGTTATAGACATCTACTGTTATAGATATTATGTTATTGTTGTTTAAGCCATTTACAGTTAAAAAATTTTATAGTGGTGCAAACATGCCTCACATGTGAAGAACTGCAGGATTCATTTTGATATTATTTTATTTATTCATTTGACTTGTGTTTCATTCATATTTGAAAAAAGCAAATAAAACTATTGAATAATAAGAATTGAAGTATTGCTTCATTTATCCAGTTTTCACCTTCCTGAAAAAAGTGGGCTGGTCATGGGCATGAAACTCCAGGGCTGAAAATTGACTCCAGCCTGGTCCTGCCCAACACACTGTCTGCGGTTTATGGTTTTTCCCTCCTCGGATCACTTTCAGTAGGTACTCACCCTGACCATGAGTATCCCACAAGTTTTGCTGTTTCATAAATGCTCTCACCCAATCGTCTGCCCATAATAATTTGGCCCTTGTCAAAGTCACTCAGATCTTCATCCCTGCCCACTTTTTCTGCATTCAACATGTCAGTACTGAGTACCAAATGATAGCTTGCCATATATCTCTGACCGTGACATGCACCATTTTTACTAGATGGTCAACAATATTCACTTCACGTGGGGGTGGTCATAATTTTTTGGCTCATCGACGTATAGATACATATTAAAAATTATGTTGCCAAAGGCATTCACTATAGTATAAAATACATTCTAACTGAGAAGTGTACACTGGTGCATTACTGTCTTTGAATTTCCCATAGTATAAATATGCACACATGTGTATGTACATTGTGATGGACATATCTTGTCTGGGCAGTCCTCTGCCTCCTGTCTTATGCTTTTTGAGACCCCAGGCTAACCCCGAGCCTGTACTAATTAAATTGTGGAAGATGGATACTCTCTAATTTATCAGTCATTATCATTGGTAAGCAATACCTTGTCAAATATTCCCACACCAATAAAATGGCATAGTAAATATAGCCAGGATAGCACTTTTGAATAAAATATAAGGAAAATAATTTTTAGCTTATAAACATTATCTATCATTCATGTTGTCTAATAATCAATGGCAGGCCAGTAATAATAAACAAACAAACAGTCTGCATACATTCACAAAAGAATAATTGCAAAATAACTCTAGTAATCCCTGTATTAATCTTGAAAATGTCCTAATGATCTGAACAGTAATGACACTTGTGAGGACATACTCACCCTCTTCAGCTGCTCTGTTATGTTATTGATGTGCACCCCATGCTTCCCGCCTGTTTGCCCGCCAATCAAGTAGAAGAGGTTAAGTGTCACCACTTTGATTTGGCCTAGCAGGAGGGTCTCCTTGGCTGCAGTGGACTGGATGTGGTTCCATGTCGTCTCCTGCTCAGAGAACCACAATAGTCAGAGGGCAACCTTCATTGATGTAAATGAACCTCAACTCCTACAGGGTGGAGAAGGCTGTCTACTCGATCGGTGACCTTGTAAATTGTAACTCAGTTCTCTTTGTTTGAAAGCTAGACATTGGGTATGTAACGATTAATAGCGAATCGGTTAAAAATCAATGTGAATATATGATGATTTAAACCGGCTGATGTGGAAAATGAATCGCTACTTTAGGAGTACTTCACGGTACTTTACTTGAGAGAAAAACTGGTGTAATATTACATTTGATTTCACGACGTCAGTTCGACGTCAGGTGTCACTGCGTATTCACGTCGACGTCTTACGTTAGTTTTTGGTTTTGACCGAACGCGAGATGGCGAGCGAATTTGAAATTAAGGACACGATCTTAAATCGGCGGCGTAGCAACATTTTAGCTTTCCGGTAACCACAGACGAAAACGGCGTTATTAATGTACATTACAGCTGTTAAGGGATGTTAGGATGTAAAGGTATACATGCATGCTCTTTATGAATGATTTCTGAATACTTAATGAATACATTATGAAGGTGTACTGAACGTTTTATGAATGCAATATAGAAGCATTAAGAAGGTGCACTTAATGTAAAGCATTACCGTTTATTTGAAGATTTTTTTAAATTTATTTTGATTTGGGATTTTTTAAATTTCAGTTGCACTGTTAAGAAGAGGACACATTTTGCACAGTTTAGAAAGATAAATAAATGAATATTTATGAATAAATTTGTCTGCAGCTCATTCTGTTAAAAAATCGTGAGAAAATCATATCGTGAACTCAGAATCGCATCGAATCGTGACATCCCTACTAGACATGGAAATATTGTAGTTAGCAAGAAACTCTAAAGTATAAATCTTCAATAGAATCTTCATATGTTCAGCTAATTAAATTTGATGTTATCACATACATAACTACATTAGTCTTTATATAAATGAAAATGTCTAAGAACTCATAGAATGGCCCATATATTTGCTTTGCATTAAAAGTCAACAATAAAGAGACAAATATCAGTGAAAAAGACTAGAAACTAGAAAGGGGTTTGTCGGAAATGACAGCATTGTCTTCCCCAGACAGCCCTGTCACTTGCTCCGCCCATCTAATCCATACTCAAGCCACACTCAATAACCTGTACAATTTATAGAAGTACTGAATGGGTCATCTGGAAATGTGAAAGTTAACTAGATTTGCTGCTGCTGGAAATGACAGCATTGTATTTCTGGGAAAGCTCTGTCATTTGATCCAGCCATCTAATCCGTACTCGCCCCACACTCACCAACTCGTACAATTTCTATAACAGATCCAAAAATACAAGACAAATCATGTCCCATATTGGTTGAAAATAGGACACCATATTTTAACAATAAACAGCAAGAACAGTATTTACAAATCAAAGCATTAACTCTTGGCACTTTCACTTACAGTTCACCAATTCATTGCCCACAAAAGAACAGGAATATTGGCCAAGCAGTAACTTGCACTTACCTGATGACTGAACTTATGTTTTGAATAGTTAAACATGGTTAATCACTCTCTCTTGCAGACATACTCAGACAAACACGTACACACACATATACACAGATGAGAACTGCTGGGCATTTGTGTGATTCATTTTGCCAAATGACAATGCTGCAGTCTAAAGAAAATATTTTTACACACTCCGAAAAACAACATGATACAAGTAAATTCTCCTACAATAAAGTTCACCATAAGACATTTCGCCAACGGGCCACCGAACTGCTATGGATAAAATTTATTGAATGGGGTGGTTAGCCACTAAGAATTAATATAAACTTTATGATAGAATATTCATAAAATCATCTTGCTCCTCACAGTTTTAGACTTACTGCCTGGTACATGTTCCTGGGAAGTTTGTACAAAGATCCATGGAATAAGCTTAGATGACAGATGACTGTGTTCACAAGATGGTAGCTGCAGGCTGCATTTGCACTCTTGGATGCTTTGTATTTCAGTTCTGGTTTTGCTGCCCTCTGTTGTTACAACTTTACTGTGATTTTAAATATGATCTAGTGTACATTTTTAGCTGTAGATTTTTATCCATATAATGTTTTTGTGAAGTAGTAATAAGATCCATCAATGATCAAAGAGAGTAAATAATAAATAGAATGATCCTGTTCACAAGGATAAGCCTCTAATCATCTTTTGCTTCTCTTTGATATCAATAAACACCATTGTTTAAATTTGTTGAAAAATTTGAAGAGGCCCAGATATTTGTCCATACAATGTGCTTGCAAAGTTTGAAAAGATCAGCCAAATAATTTTTATGCTATCATGCTCAAGATCAAGTGTCTGAGCTGGCCGCCTCTTTGATTTCAGTATGTGGTGCTGCCTGTTTTAGTGCAATTTGTCTCAAAATTTGATCAGGTCCAGATCTTAAACCTTACAACTAGGGTTGCATGATATAACAGTTTCACAATATGGAAATTGAATTTTATCATAAAATGTACATCCTGCCATTTTACGGCAAACCATACTGTCTACAGTAGCAGTAAATTACAGTGGTCAGTGGTTTGACGAGAACTGATGTTAATGATTTGAATTACTGCTTATCATTTAAGGTGACCTCACTCTAGTCATTTATTTCCAGTTTTTTATGGACACTAGAACCTATATGTCTCATATTTGATTATCTTTCAATCAGTTTAAAGTGCTGCTATCCAGGACATGGTATTTTGGTATTTTTTAGTTTACTCTAAACTGAAATATGATGTTAAGCATATTTCATGTTTGTTGCAGCTACATGTTTATCAAACCAAATCAGTGGGACCAGAAAGAAATGGAAAAAAATAAGCAACATAGATTTCTCTAGTTGTTTGTCCTATTGGCATAATCTGAACTGGCTGCAGCATATTAGTGGCAGCCATCAGGGACATAGATATAGTCAGGAACATACATGATCACCTGACTGTGACTGAGGAACCTAGCAAGACCCATAGACATGCACTCAAACACAAGTGCAGGTGCTACGCAGAACTTTTATTAAATAGACAGAACGCAAAGAATCTAAGGGTACTTTTTCACCGCACCAGGTACTGTACTTTCGGTACTTTTTCACTATTATGGTACTACTTTTGTGTTGGTTTTCCACTGGTGTAAAAACTGGTACCGGCGCCAAATTACATCATCAGTGACTGTCCCTGACTGACATCATCACAAAGCGCAGCTTAAATCATAATTAAAAAAAGAAACAGCCCAGAATTAAAACTAACAGTTTAGGCTGTAAAATGCGGTTCATTGTTGTGTCATGTTATGTCAGCTTCTATCACAGTATAAGATTCAGTAATATCCAAATTGCATGAATGCTGCCACCATTTACGTTTACGTAGGTACACTTACTTTACGTAGGTACACACTTACCAAGAGTGCAAATGCAGCCTGCAGCTACCATCTTGTGAACACAGTCATCTGTCATCTAAGCTTATTCCATGGATCTTTGTACAAACTTCCCAGGAACATGTACCAGGCAGTAAGTCTAAAACTGTGAGGAGCAAGAAGGAATCTCTGCCAATATTCGCACTTGCGCTCGATAAGAATCCTCAGTGCAAGGATACGGTCGATGGTAGACTTCTTAGGCGTAAAACCAGACTGCTCTGGTCGCTCACAGGCAAGCAAGTGATCACAGATCCTGTTAAGGATGACCTTAGCAAGAACCCCCTGTAGTTGCCGTAATCCAGGCGATCACCCTTCCTTCTCCAGATAAGGACTACAAGTCCCATTTTCCAGTCAGTTGGGATGATGCCTGACTCCCAAATGGAAGCAAAGATTGCCTACAATGTTAGGAGGACAGCCTTACCACCAGCCTGGAGAAGTTCACCCCGGATACCACAGATCCCTGCGGCCTTCCCTACCCCCAGCTGATTCACCTTCCGTCCGATCTCAGTGAGATTGGGTGGTTCGCAGCTGATTGGAGGATCAGCTTTGAGAACCGTGGAGCCAGAGATGTGCAACATCCTAGCCGGAGGATCAGCTTTTAACAACTGCTCAAAGTAACCAGCCCAGCAGGTCATAACTGCAGTGTCATCCATAAGGACCATTCTATCACCTGCTCACAGAGTCATCTAAGAAGCGCCTCCTTATCTGCTCTCAGAGCCCTCACAGTTGTCCTTCTCAGATCCCGGTACACACTGGAGTTGCCATCAAGTCGTGTGCTGTGACTCCTCTCAATAATATCCAGGGTGCCCTACAAGATGAAACACCTTCTTCTGAGAACTACTGGGATGGGGCTCCCGAAGGCTTTCCCCCATCCCCTTCATGGTGCGTGCAGCCTTCCTTCGGTTAGCTGTAGCAGAGCACCTCCTGCAGAGAGCAGAAGAGTATCAGGCTTCATTAAATCACGCAGTTGTGTGCTCCCTGTTTTGATCCCCCATGATCCTTTTGCATTTTTGGTTGTTTAATAAAGTCTCGTATGCTTTCCCCAACTCCCACATCCTTCGTCCCACAGTTACAGAGGATCCCCCAGGTCCTCACTGCTGATCACTGCCTGTTATTTCAGGCGTACCTCCCGGTGTTCGTGCAGGCACCGGGACGTCCTTCCTGAGAGTGAATGACCCATCTCCGAGAGGTACAGGGGCAGATAGAAGCCCTCTCCCTAGAGTCTGAGGCTGAAGAAGTGATGGCAATTGGGGAAGTCATTTTGAAGCTTTAGCGAGAAGTGAACGCACCACTCCCTGAAGAGGTGGAGCCCGTTGCAGAGTCAGATCCTACCAGCTCCCTGTTGCTCTCCACCATGCTGGCTCCCTGAAGCTGGCCACCGATCTGCCCGTTGGCTCCCCAAGGCCCTCCAACAGCTCCCATTGCAGAATGTGGAAATTAAAGAGGTGGACTGAGCCAACACCAGAGTCTTTCCCAAGTGACGCCACTGCCGCCATTGTGCCCAGCCCAAGTGACAATGCTGCTACTACTGCTGCCGTGCTAGACCCAGGAGAGGCTGCCACCACATCTGGACTGGGAGAGGCTGCTGCCACTGTGTCTGGCCCAGGAGAGGCCGCCTCTGCACCCTGCCCAGAAGATGCCACCATTCACATGTGGCCCAGGTGATGCCGCCGCCATGCCCAGCCCAAGAGACAGTATTGACGCCACCACCCAGTCCCAAAGAGGCCGTTGCTGCACTGGGGCTCGAGGCTCAAGGCCCAGAGGACCACTCAGCCAACTCCCTCTGTGTCAGAAGCAAGTGAGGTCTTCATCACCCCACTAGTGCCGATCCAGGAGAAACCACTGCTGCACCCAGAGCAGGTGAGACCTCCACTGCTTCCAACCCCAAGAGGACCGCTTTGCCCACGTTCCTGGCATATAGAAGGTCACTCTTAGCTGTTTACTGCCAGCTGTACTGGTTTTGCCACATGCATCCCTCAGCACTCTTCGGTCCTGGCCCAGCTGTTTCCTCGGTGCCATCAGGCTCCGTTGAACCCTCGGTGTCACCTGGTCCCACTGGCCCACTGAAGTTTGGGATGCCCCACGCCCTGGGGTCAGCTCCTAACATCCTGGGGTCAACCAGACCCCCCTGCCAGACTCCATTTTCCTATGTTGTGCCCTAGTTCTTGTCCTCTTGTCCTGTCTCATCTCTGTCTCTCCCTGGCCTGTGCCCTGTTTGGCTCCCTCTAGTCTGTCCCTGTCCCTATAGTCCACTTGTCCGTCCTGTTCTGGTGGATGTTGTGTATGTTGCCTCCTTGGTTATCCCTGGTCCTACCCCAGTTTGTTCAGTTTCCCTAGTGATGTTCTGTCTGGTCTTGTAGCCAGTGTTACTGTTCATTTGGTCTTTCATCCGGTCTTGTCCTGTCTGGTTCCACTTTGTGTCTTGTCATCCCTGGTTTTGTCCAGAATCCTGAGTCCCATCCATCTCTTGCCCTGTTGTTTGGTCCCTCTAGGGGTGCTTTTACGGTAGTTTCACTTTTCCATTGACTTCCGATTCAGTACAGTACCAAAAGTTCCAGTACTGGAAGTGCCAAATCTGCCGGGGTACTTCTTTGGTCCTTCAGTACTTTGGGGTGGGACTTGAAACACTTTCTTTGTCAATTGGCATGCAAATAGCCTGCCTCTGAAACACAATACAAACACTGCCTTGAAAACAGTTACAGATCTCACAAAATAATGATAAACAGAGTAAAAAAAAGTGATTTAGTAGTAAGAACATATACAACAAAAAGATCTGGATGGCATGACAAATTAAAAAGTATTTTGTTGAATATACTAATACAGCATGCATATAGTATGCTGCCCTAAACGTGATTTTGTCATCAATATAGCAATGTAATTTTGCTGTAATAAATATTGGGGTATATATAAAACAAAAAAGGAGTTCATAAATTTCTTACAATTGCATCTTCGAGTGATTTAAATAGCAAGGATGAAAGTGATTATGATTATCTCGGCGAACGCATGCAGTACTCGTGCAAAAGCAGCGAGGTAAACTTTGAATAGATTTTTAAACATACAGTATAGGAATCTATAAAAAGAATAATAATTACAATTGCAAAGCTTGCAAAGTTTTTTTTCCTATGACAGAGTAACATAGAGAGTAAAAATATTTTAAGAAAACTTTAACTGCCTGCACTATAAAGTCCATACAAAATTGAAAGTAAGAAAAAGTTTTATTTTAATACAGATGACTAGGGATTGTATGTGCATAACATGCAGTGTTGGTATTAGTATTGCACCTCGCCAAACCGTATAATACACTACAGCCATTTTTCGAATTTTCAGAAATACCCCTGTCAGTCAGTGCAGGTACCAGTTTTTACGCCCTCCTCTGTTGGTCCTGCGTGCCCGGAGTGTATAAGTCGGGGATGTACTTTTACGCCCTGTTTCTTCCCCAGCATGGCCTTAATGAGCCATACCTGTTCATCATTTATCCTATTTCTCGTTCCAGCCCATTCCAGATCCACACCAGCTGCATCTCGTTTTCTCCTTTGTTACTCCTAGTATAAAGGTCTTTCCCAGTGCTGTGCTCCCAAGTTGTATCATTAAAGTTGTAATGTCATAAAGTCAGCCCTGCTTATTGCCTGCTCCATGTTGTGATCCCCCATGATATTTTTCTTTGTTAGATTAATATTGTATATTTAACTTTGTAGCAACATCTTTTTCGATTATTATCCAAAGAGATCTATTTTATAAAATATTCTTCCTTTTTACTCCTAATTTCTTTTGCTTAAATGGGAAATGTACAACTTTATATATAATTTTCAAAAGGGAGAATTTTTTACAAATACTTCCATTTTTAAAAATTGTTTCAACTATAATAAAGCAGTTCAACAAAAATAATCCCTTCAGTTTTCATTCCTCTGTGGGTCATTGTAACTAATAATTGTCACATGTCACGACGAAGACACGAAAGCCGGATTCAGGGCAACAAAGGAAGGTGTATTCAAAGAGACAGAACAGGCAAACAGACAAGATCACAGGGAATCGAAAAGCGGGAGGCTAAGGTATGGGAAATAGAGAAGCACGATGTCAATGACAGAATTAGGGTCCATTGGACTGAGAGACACTTAAATACAGGAGAAATAAGGGAAGGTAACAAGAAGTAGGTGGAGTGCATCACAGGAAGGCAGGAAAAAGAGGTAGGGCTAACGAGGGACAAACGTGGTTTGTTGAAGCCATACTAAGGAGGTCACAGGAGGAATAGGTGGAGCAGGATATGACAATAATAATAAAAGTGAAATACCATAACTCTGATACTGTGACACTGTGATATTTTCTGAGACAGTTATCATACCGTGAGAATCTCATAATGTTGCAACCCTACTTACAACATATGTGTAAAGATTGAAAAAGATCTGTCAATTTTTTGAGTTATTGTGCTAATGGGATCAAATATCTGAAACCACCCTTTTCTAGGTATCACTATGTGGCACTGCTTCAGTTTTGGGATGATCTGTCTCAGAATTTGATCCCATTCAGTTTATCAGTCCTAGAATGTCCCTGCAAAGTTTGAAAAAATATCCATACTATACTTTAAGAGTTACTGTGTTCACAAGACCTAGTGTCTTCTACAGCTGACATTTCCTTCCATTGCTGTCAAACAGCAGTGCTGCTTCAGTTTTAGCGCAATATTTCTGAAAATGAAACCAGATGAAGATCTTCATCCATCCATCCTCACCCGTACAATGATTCTGCAAAGTTTGAAAAATATCCATTTACCGGTTTTTGAGTTATCACCTAAAGCAAAGTGTCAGCGGAGGCAGACCAGTGCTACTACCCTATGGCCCTATGGAATACAGTAATAGTTCTAGAACAAGGCACTGTCACTGACCAGGTAATAAGAATGTAAGCCGTACCCACTTAAAGGCTAGAGAGCGGACTTGGTCCAAATGTGTTTGCAAGCTTGACAGCTGGTTGTTACACTGCAAAATGTGATTATTCCTTTCTTCTATGAAGTAGCGATGCTGCCGGCGCTGGGTCTCTGCAAGTTCTCGCCCCTTGTTCTCTTTCAGCAGCAGCTGCTCTCGGTTGGCCAGCAGAGTATCAAAGCGGCCAATCAGTTCCCAAACATCTCCAAACTGCAGTAAATGCCAATGCATGCATGTAAGACACAAAAAAAATGCATAGACAGTGTATAGGATTATAAGATGAACAATTTGGCTGTTTTCGAAATAGCTTCCTAGTGTGATGGCCAACTCCCTGCATACCATAATGCAATGCAAAGATGACATCTGCTGTCAACTGACTACATATAATGCAAACAAGGTGGCTGAAGAGGGAAACTTTGTATACAATAACATTTTTTTTAAGTAATGTGATATAAGAGATCACATTTCTATTTTAAATATTAATAATTTAAATAATGTTACAATAAAATTATTTTTCCAGTGTTGTTTCACTGACTAGGAATCTAATTAGAACAAGAAATCCTGTACATGTAGGAAAGAATGTTTATATGGGCCATTCTGCCGAATCTGTGCCATTTCTGTCCCCAGGGCATTATATGTTTAAACATGCATGAAAAGTAGCTTTACTCTATAATACGCGTGATTATCAAGCAAAGAATCCTCACAATGTTCTCATTGCAAATTTAAGATCCATAACATGAAACATTAATAAAAACTACCTAGAACATTGAAAAAATTGTGTTTGTCACCAGTCCCCACTCATTAATACTACACCATGAAATATAATGACTAAAGCCCTTCAGAAATCTTATTTTTTTGTATTATGTGACAGTATTACCCATTTATGCTAGAAATATAATTTCCTTTATAGTAATTCAATAATATAATACAATAACATGTTAAAATACAAATTTTAGTCGTGTCCTCAGGTTTTCACTCAGTCCTGTTACCCTATTACATTTCCGCCCCTAAAAAATGTGGTTCATTTCACAAGTGGCATGTTCAGCTGAAACTTACATCACCTCAGTTGCATTAAGACCATAGGAAAACCAAAGGTAAGTCATCGCTCTTTCTCATCTGAATTTTTTATGTCTGATGTGTGCCTGAGGTGGTGATTTTTAACATTCAGTGCTGTTACCCAAATTGTTTCTTAGATTTTTTATTTGTTTGTTTATTTAAAAAAGAAAATCACATTTTATAGTAAGTCACTTGAATGTGTTCGATTTTTTTCATACTATTAGACTTTCATACTATTACTATTAGTCCTGTTACTTTCAGTCCTGTTACTCTCAGTCCTGTTACTCATATAAACAGAAAGTACAACTTGCATGTATAGTGATTTTTTCTAACCACAAATACGTTCTTGAACATGCAACCAATAATTTCTTTAAAATATATCCTTTACTGAAGGAAACACAAAAAATAGTAGAAAATGGTTTTCAAAATGACATTGATGGCAACATCTTTTACATGAGTTACATGAGGTTTTGGTAACACGACTGAGAGAAATGCAACCACCTTCCACTTAAAAACCTTGAAAAAATGAAATAAAGTTGCCTGAGATAGACCAATGTATATTTTGAATAGTGAAATATGTGTTGTGTATGTGATTCAGTGTTGAAGAAAAACTTTAGTATTGAAGATTTATAACATGTCTGTTGGCACTGAAAATGGCACTGATTTAGTGAAAAAAAAAACAAAAATGTGTGACTTTAGGAGAGGTCTGGAATAGATCATTTGAACGTCATTTTCTTTGACTGCCTAGTACTTTTGCACAGTGTTATATATATATATATATATATATTTGATGCTTTTTCCTCATGTAAAAGTAGCAAAGATAAAGAAGGCGTGAACTGATTAACCTTTTTGGACTTTTTGGTGACTTGATCCAGAAAGTCCTTATAGATGGTATTTCTTTGTAGTTTAACAAGGAGCTGCTCTTTCTTCCTCTGCAAGTTGATCCTTTCCCATTCCAAGTGCTCAGTCTCAGCCTCCTTCTGCTTTGTCAGTTCTTTCTCTTTATAAGCTTTCTTCACAGCCCGAGCAAACTTCAAGTTATTCTCCTGAAGAGATACCAAGATGTGCTTTTCTTTATGAAGCATTATTAGCAACAATAAGCTCCTATAATCAAAGAATCTGGAGCTGAGATTTGTGAGGTACACTTGTTTTGTTTAGCTTCAGATCAGTTTAAGATAAGATAAGACAAGATAATCCTTTATTAGTCCCACAAGTGAGAAATTTGTATTGTTACGGGAGAAAGTGGACAGTACAAGAATAGAGCAGCAAAAATTAAGTAATAGGATAAACACTATAAATGTACAAGTGGAAATGTATAAATATAATGTATAAATATAAATATATGTACAACACTGTGAAACTGCACTCGAAATATTGCACATAGGGAAGACATAAGAAAAACACTCTGGTGTATTGGATGTGTGTGTTTTGTTAGGCTATGTGTGTGTGGTCTTCAGCAAGGACTTTGTTATAGAGTCTGACAGCGGATGGAAGGAAAGATCTAATGAATCTCTCCTTCCCACATCGTGGATGCAGAAGCCTGCCACTAAAGGAGCTGCTCAGTGCTGTCAGAGATTTGCTGCTTATACCAGTGAGCGTTTCTGTTAGCTCCCCACTGCTAGTGTAACATTGTTGCTGCATCTCTTTAGCCACATTCTCTATATTCTGCTACAGTGATGCTTATGGCCAGAGGAGCAGCATCAGAACAGGCAGGGCAGGCAATGGCCTGCGGCCCCGAGCTGGGAGGGGCCCCTGAGGGCAACCGATTACATAAAACATTGCAATCACAAATCTGCATAATTTGAGTGTTCTATTTTTCACAAAAGTGAAAATAAAGGTCTTGTATTTATTAAATTATCTTTCTATTATTATTATTATTATTAATTTACTAATATATTTCTATTATTATTAATTTACACTTCAGTAAAATAAATGTAATAAATTTTACCATGCCAGGGGAGGGGGAGTTGGAGGACCCCATAGAGTGTTTTTGCCTAGAGCCTTCAGAATCCCTATAATTGCCACTCCTTATGACCACTTTTTCAATTATTTCTGAGCCTAAACCACAAAATAAACATTAAGACAAAAAAATCTCTGCAGGACTAATCTAAGATGCCTTATATCTTAAGCTATAATTTTTCCGTGTTTAAAAATCTCTTAAACTCTAAGCTAAAAGTGTCATTGTTTCATATAAATTAATCTAATTCCAAGTATTTTTGGAGATTTTAAGTATTTAAAGGTGCTTTAGTTTGTGTTTATATTAATCATCCCTGTGTGTATGTATATGAAACTTTTAATCCTATTTGCTGCCATCTTGGCCAGGACTTCCTGGAAGAAGAGATATTGTATCTCAATGGAACCTTCCTGGTAAAATAAAGAATAAATAAATAAATGAAATAAAAATAAAATTTAGCCTCTAGCAATTTTTTCCACATTTTTAATTGGATTATATAGACAGTTTTCCTCTTTTTTCTGCTGAAATGGCTACTGTACTATAGTTAAGTCATATGGCCTTGCTGGCTCCTGTATCTAATATGCTATTTTGGTACATTGTTATTTTCTCTAGTAATTTCCAGAAAATGGTTGAAAACTATTACAAATTACAAACGTATAAGATAACTGCGTAGGAGAATGGTGTAGCGATATATTTTCTCCTTGGATTGGTACAAACTTTGAGAAACTTGTTGAATTTGAAGAGGGATTCCTTCAGTTGTTCGTCTATGTCATCATTTCTACGCTCTGTGCACAAGCTCTCCATCCTCTTCTTAAACTCCTGGGAATACAGTAGATGTATCTTTGTTATTGTCATCAGGTTTGTGGGAACTGGGGGGGGGTTGGTATTGTTGTTGGGATAGGGATGTGTACCCCCCAATATTTAATTTGGCTTCATTCGTACCCCCCTAATAAATAGACCTTTGCTTTTTAATCATTAAACTGTACCCTCCCCCCATAACAGCCTCTCCCCTACATCTTTGATTGACATTAATGTAGATATTTACTGCAGATAATATTACATATCGTTTACATTTTAGCTTCATGTGTGATATACAGAAGACCTGAATTCAATCTCTATATGACTGTATGACTACTCCTGCAACCAGCGTATAACCTTAATGCAGCATCTCAGTAACCTTCTTACAACCATTTTACAGCCTTTCACCAAATCTACACGCTTCCTGTAACTGTTGCAGTTGAAATGGCACATCTTTCTTTGAATTGTTTAAATATTGTAGTACAAATGCTGCTAACACCAAACTATAGGGAGAACCTGGGCTGGTTGGCCACAGGGGTTGGTTGGCACCAGGGGCATTTCTAGCTGTTCTAAAGATTAGAGGCTAAGTCAAGTTTACCTGGGGCCTGACTTATTTTCTTGAAGGAAGATTGCCATCTTGGCTAAAATACTCAGGACTAGGCTTAAAATACTCGGGCTGAAGCGACCTACTGATGCCCATGGTTGGCACAGCAATGATTTTCAAGCAAGTTGAGGGAGCTGTCACAAAAGCATTATAAGATGTATCCATGTGAACTACATTCACCCATCTTGTGAAGAGATTGGATGGCTGCACACTGCTAAGGTAGCTACAATTATGTGTTTTTTTGTTGCAAAAAAATTATCCCATGGAAAAATGTGTAATATAATTATATCTGAGTGAGATATTGGAAAAAAAATCCTGCAAAGAGATGGGGATTAGCTATATTTTGTGCTATAATTTGGAAGTGGGGTGGCACAGTGGTTAACACCATTGCCTCACAGCCTTGGGAGTAGGGTTCAAGTCTCCACAGTAGCTCCATGCATGTGGAGTTTGCATATTGTCATCATGGGTTTTCCACCCACAGTCCAAAAACATGCTTAGGTTAATTGGAGTTGCTAAATTGCCTGTAGGTGTGAATAGCATGTGAGTGTGCCCTGCATTGGGTTGGTACCCTGTCCTGGGTTGTTTTATCCCTTGCACCAATAGTTTACAGCAGGGGTGTCAAACTGCAGTCCAGGAGGGCCGGAGCCCCTGATTGACACCTGTGGTCTGCAGCATAGGCTTTGGACCCTGCAACCCTGGATGGGACTGTCAGGGTCGGTGCCCTCTGATCCCACCTCCTGTGTCCTTTCCCTTTTGACCAGCAGGCATTGCTAGTCATCCTACCTTCCCCCCTCTGTCCTTCCCCCTTGTGTGTTTTCCTTGTTTCCTAGGCTGTCGCATAGCTTAGGGGGTTGAGCATGTGGTTTAGAAGTCTCAGGGCCTGTGGTCATATATTTAAGATTGGCTGAGACCAGTCTCATCTGTTATTTAGTATTTATATTTTTGTTCCTTAGTGTTTTCTGTTTTCCTTTTTGAGTTTTTCTGTTCTGGGTTTGTCTTCCTTGTGCTTTGCTTATACTTTGTTTTCTTGTTTCTTTTTCTAGTATAGTATCTTTTTGTTTTCTCAGTTTTAGGTCTTGTGGGTTTCTTAGTTTCTGTGCCTATTCGTTGTTAGTTCAACCTGTTGTCTGTTTCCTTGTGCCAGTGTTTGTTGATTGATTAATTCATTGTCTTACACCTGTTCCTTGTTTGCCCCAGTTTTCTGTGTATTTAAGTGCCTCTATCCTCCAGTCAGTCATTGTATTTGGTGTTGTCATGTTACTCTGGATACCCTGCCTGGTTTCCTTTTATATGTTTAGTTTCCCCAATAAACCCCCTGTTGTCTCTTGGAGTTGATAGTCAGCTTCCTTTCCCCGCCTGGACCATGCCCCGTGTCCGTGACATAGGAGAAGTGGTTATGGAAAATAAATAGATGGATTTCAAAGTCTGTGAGAACTTATGCCAGCTTGGTATCATGAAATGCATTTAGAGGCACATAATACACAGTGTGTTTTAATATTTGTTATAAGTTGTTATAATGTGTCACATGTCTGACATACAGCACTGGTCTCCCTACACCTAGCAGGGATAACAAAACAATGAAATAAGTAAACAAAGGAGCAATATGTTAACGCGTCTTACCTCTAGTCAGTAATTCTTTCATAGCATTTTTAGTTGGAGATCACATTGAATTCACTTTATCTTTCGTCAGTCTGATTTTTCAGTAATATTTCACATGCAACGCCCCCAGCGATTAAAGTATCACTTGTGGGTTTGTTGAAAAATAATAAGGTTTATTAAATGATAAATATTACACTTTATGTTTAATCTCTTCTTGTTGATTATAAATTGAGCGACCTTGCAAACCTTTTGCGTTAAAAACTACAATAACTTTTCTAGCTTAAACAAAAAATGCAGCAACCCAGCTCTACAGGAAAGTTGAAAAGTCTGAAAACCTTTCTCTGTGCAGACAGCGCTTTTTCCACCGCCTCGATTTCGCTTAACCTCTCCATCTTACGCGTAGATCCCGTCTTAAGATCCGTTGCCGGCATCATCCTTAATAATAAATAGATAATAAACACATCGTTATTACTATAAAAGCAGTTAACCCCGAAAGTTGTGAGAAAGTTTATTATACGTGAATATAACTAACTTCAATTAAGTGCCACTCACGCTCGTCATACACTGTTAGAAAAGAATCCTCAATATTGAATCATTCTTTTGCTGTTTCGTTCTCAGTTTTTCGGTCCTTCTGCTTCTAGAGGATTAGTTTTTGTGTCTCCAGGGTAACAAGTAAAAGAGTTCTACTACTCTACAATGCTCCCAGCGGTAGCTCCTAAGCAACGGTTGTTTCTGGTTTGAAATTTCATACTGCTTGGAGACCCAACCATCTATCTTTTATCAACTAATGTTGTAAAGATTCACAAGGTGGAATTCCATCTAGAACAGCTTTTTAAAATAAAATACACTTTTATAAAATAATGCATGTCACATATATTTTGGGCCATTCCTACTATAGTGTATTTTTCTGTCTCTAATCATATTTTTATTTTAAAATTATATGCCATAGCTCCAGGTCTGGGGCGGCTTGAAACCGCAAGGGCACTGGCGTGCAAAAGGGCGCATTCCAAAAAGATCCACGACTTTATCTTGTAACGTCATGATTTAATTCTTGAATTATTATGAGACTTTATTCTCGAAAATTACAACTATATCCTCGAAAGTTACAATTTTTCTATATTCTTGAGAGTTGCAACATTCTCAATATCACCCTTCCACGGGACTGAAGCAGGACTCCATCTCAGATGGTGCCCACCCTTGCTGTACCGGTCCTAGCCGGTGTGGCGCCCTAGGCGAGCATCAGCGCCGGCGCCCCCCGCTTGAGGCAAATTTAAATTTGCCCGCAGTTCGGCGCCCCTTCAAAAGTTGGCGCCCTACACTGTAGAAAAAGATGTGTTTTTACAGCCAAAGGTATGTAAAAAAGACATTTATAGGCCTGTAAAATATCGATTTACTCGTGTATTTTTCAGTGGTATTTTTAATTAACAGAAATTGTCTGTAAATCGATAAAAACTAATGATTACTGTTATTTCACAGAGATACTCTTTATTTTAATGAAGTGACCGTTGTTATTACAGGTCAAATCCTGTAAATCAGTTCCTTAATAATATATCATTACTCATCATTGGAAAACTAACACGAACTATTAATCTGTGTCGATTGAATAAAATACATTAGACCTGTAGCATGATTGCTTTTGAAAAGAAAAAATAAAACCCAAAACGTTAATAACATCCGCATCATATACTATGCTTCGATTTCTGGAGTCATAAGAACAGGCAGAGAAAGTCAGTGCGCATGCGTCATTCTCCTCGCGCTGTTTCGTGCTGCTGGGGGTCCTTCTGGTTTAAAAGTCCGTCAATCTTCGTTAGTTCTGTTAGATTAAATGACTGATTTTTAAATGCAAAATGCTGTGGTTTGAGGTATGTTGCTTAGTGAAAGAAAAAATGTGGCAGAGTTCGTCTTTTCAACTTTTATACTTAAACGTTTAATGGTAGTATTTCAAAAGAACCTATTGCTAGTTATGGAGCTAGTCAACTTATGTAACACGAAGCTGTGTAGCTTTATAAGAAATGCTGGCTTAGGGCTAGATTATTTTGTAAAGTAATAAATGAATACATATCAGTTAGTACTTAATTTACTTGAAATGTTCCAAAGCTAAAATGTTTGGCTGATGTCAAGGCAATGTTTTAGCATGCGATTTAAAATGCGATGTCCATCGTAATCACATTAAAATTAGCAGCAAATTCAATAGACGTGTTAGGCAACGCAGTTCAGTACAAACTTTTGAATTGTTTGTCTGTAGTTAAGAGTTCCCTGGATCTGTTCTGACACTTCTGCCCTACTTCAACGAAGCTGAAGAAAAAATGATGGTGATAGTGGAGGACACTTGTCTTCCATGTGAGGTGACCAATGAGACGCTTCCATCAACTCCCTGCATTGTGGTTTGTGGTAAATATTAATTTTTAATTAATTCTATACCAAAGTTCTGGATGGTGCAGTGTATGAGTGGTTGGAACTGCTGCTTCACAACAAAGAGACCAGTGGCCTGTACAACGAAGCGGGGTTACTGGCTTATCGGGGTAACTTGTAGGATTTAAGGTACCACAGTTTAAATGGACTTCATATTCGTTCACTTACATTTTGCCCAGACTACCTTAAATCTGACAACTTAAGCCAGCAACCCCGCTTCGTAGTACAGGCCACTGGTTTTGATTACCATGTTCTTTCTGTGTAGAGTTTACATTTTCTCCCTATGTTTGTATGGGTTTCCTTCCACAAACATGCAGGTGAGGTGGGTTGGCAACTGTAAAATGGACCTAGATTGGGAGTACATGTGTTCTCCCTGCAACAGACTGTTCAGGGGTTGTTTTTTCCTGTGCTGTAGCTGCTGGATTATGTCAGAACTTCACATTGATTCTCTCTCTCTCTCGCTTTCTCTCTCATTTTCTCTCTCTCTACTTCCTTCTCTCACATCATCAACAAACCTAATATATTTATTTCCAAATTAACAAAATAAAACACAGGTGTGCTGCTTCAACTTTCGCTAGCGTAAGTGGGTTCCTGCCCTGTAAAACATCCCACAACAAAACTTCCCTAAGGATGATGGTATAAAAAGAATAAATCTATGAAGTATTTGAAATGTTGCACTAAGAAAGTAAGAAATACAGTTATTGAATGTCAGGGTTAGCACCCATGTGTGTCCCTTCCCTGTTTGGCCAGCAGGCATCGCTGGTCATCCTGTCCCTTCTGTCAGTCTTTGTGC
>JAODLD010000046.1:32792589-32803071 GCA_026781065.1 Mormyrops boulengeri | reverse complement strand
CCCACACTGGCGAGAGTAGGACATGGAAGCATCAACATATACACCGAGGTCTTTCTCGTAATCAGCTACCTTTATTTTAGTGGAACCCTTAAAATATCTGTACTTTATATTTCTACTCCCTGCATGGATTACCTTACATTTACCTATGTTAAATTTCATCTGGCAGGTATCAGCCCAGTCGCTAATTAAGTCAAGATCCCGTTGAAGCCTCTCTGCTGCGAGATCCTTCAGGTTTTCCTTCAGGTTTACTTAATTATGTTTTCGGGACTGGTCTGTCACTGACACTGCCACAGATGCTTTGCTTGTTAAGATGACTAAAAACCATTTGATGGATGGTAAACTTTGCAGGGATATTGTATGGATGACAAACTGGAGCTGATTATATTTTAAAACAGATTGCTCCAAAATTAAAGTGGGGTGCCAGATTTTCTGAATATTCTGCATCCATCCATCAATCCATCCATTTTCTGACCCTTATCCAGGGTCGGGTCGCAGGGGCAGCAGTCTAAGCAGGGATGCCCAGGGCTCCCTCTTACCAGCCACCTCCTCCAACTCCACCGGGGGAGTACTGAGGCGTTCCCAGGCCAGCTGAGAGATATAATGTCTCCGGCATGTCCTGGGTCTGCCCCGAAGGTCTCCTCCTGGTTGGACATGCCCCAAAGACCTCCCCAGGGAGGCATCCAAGAGGCGACCTAGTCAGATGCCCAAACCACATCAACTGGCTCCTTTCGATGTGGAGGAGCAGTGCTCTACTTTGAGACCCTCCTGAATGTCTGAGCTCCTCACCCTATCTCTAAGGCCGAGCCCAACCACCCTGCAGAGGAAACTCATTTATGCTAGTTGTATCAGCTGTCTCATTCTTTTAGTCACTACTAGGAAGTTAGATTGACTGGCAAATTATTGAAAGCTTCAAAGCTTGAAAACTTTTCGGCTCAGCTCCCTCTTTACTATGGCAGAACGGTACAATGTACACATTATTTGATCTCCCACCCCCTTCTTCCCTCACTCATGAACAAGACCCCGAGATAATTAAACTTCTCCACTTGAGGCAGCAACTCATCCCCCACCAGGAGAGTGCAATCCACCCTTTTCTGGTCGAGAACCATGGCCTCAGGCTTGAAGGTGTGGATCTTCATCCTGGCCGCCTCACACTCAACTGCAAACGGTCTCACGACATGCTGCAGGTCGCTGGCCGACGATGCCAACAGGACCACATCATCTGCAAATAGCAAACACGCGAGCGATCCCGAGGCCCCGAACCGGACCTTCTCTGCCCCTTGGCTATGCCAAGTATTGTTTTTTTATTGCTAGCCCCCTCCAACTCGGCAAATTTTATCAGTAGCAGTGTATGAGAATTTAGTCATGTTACTTTTTTGAAGGGTGGGGAGAGTGTGTAAGATAGGCTTGTAATAATATTTTAGCCGAACCCCACCCCCCAGCTAAATTAATCATGGGGAAATTTGATTGTGTCACTTAGCCCTAGTTCAAGCCTTATGACATACAGGGGCACTGGAGAGATTTTTGAAATGGGGCAGACCAAACTGTGAGCAAAAGGTCTCAACTTTTAAGCTTAAGTGGCCATGCTTGATTAGATGCTGTTTGGGCTAATGGCTTAATACACTAATCATTTTGAATGGCACTGACCAACATGCACTGTTAATTTGTTGTCTGGTATGGAGTTGTCAATCACCCACAAATGGCCTATTGAAAACTAACCTAAACAACACATAGCCTTTTTTACAATGTGTTGCAAGTTTAAATTAACTGAACCCCAGGATACTGTATTGTCACACATGTGAAGAAACATTTATTTAACATAACATTTAACATAAATTGGCTTATCTGAGATATACTAAACCTGATGTTGACAATTGCATTCAACATAGGCTTGGTATCAGGTCGTTATCGGTAACCTGGGACAATTTTTCAAATTTTGAAAGACTGCCGAGATGGATCTTTGTTTTTTCTGGATTGTATTCTTTTCTGAATTACATACCTTTTTGACTTTAATTCCGACAAGCCCCTGTTTCTATGCCAAACTTCTTTACCAATTTGCAGTCATTCCCCATCCCATCAGATGCTTAATTGTATGTCTTTGTCTCTGTCTTAAAGTGTTACGTCTGTATTATCTTCATGGCTGAGTATTTATATTCTGTATAACTTTTTCAATACATCATTTTCAATACAGCCAACGAGAACATTATTTCAGCTCCACACACAGTATGACTCCACATGTCATATATCAGAAGTTCACAATAAAAGATCTTTCATTTAGAACACGGCCATTAACTGATTGTTTCTCTCTGACTTAGACTTTCCATTTTAGAAAACAACTGTTTCATTTACTGCTGTGTAGATGCCTTGTATCAATCTGCTGTCCAGTAAAACATTTTTTTTTCGTTATTCAGGGATATCATTCTAAATACTAGTTAGCTACAGTGCAGTATTAATATGGTTTTCCTTAGCAATGTCTTTACGAACAAAATAATAAATTACGCAGAGGATGGTTATAGTTAACAAATAGCAATCCCAAAAAGTGCAGTAGGTGTATTGCGATCCGCTCTGGAGGAAGTGAATCATGACTGAGAACAGACACATGGATGGTGTCAACAGACACAGATCTATCTTCATTCTGTAAATGATGGGTATGGCCGCAGGAGTGTAATTTGTAAATTATGCATTTTTATCATGGAGCACATTTACATGTATTTTTCATGCACCCCTATAACTGTTAGCCTTTGCTAATATATTCTTCCCTCCTCCTCAACATGCATGCAGAATATGTGAGATTCTGGGGTATAGAGGGGACACGATAAAGGGAGAGCAGATAACATTAAGTACCACTTAGGCACTTTGATCACCAAGGAGTATCAATTTGCCCATGGGAAAGCCTTGTATATTTTCCAAAGTGAATCAGTGTTATTACTGTGACAGTTGGGATGAGGACAGCCATGCTCACATTCCAGTCAAATATGCATGAATAGGGACGTGTCTATGTGAACACCTTCTAATTATACATACTGTATGTGTATATGCTCAAGTTTTTTTTATGTCATTAGTAGCTAATAATTTTTTCTGAATACATTATGAATTCACAAAATGGTAAAAATCCAACATATCATTACTTGTATTTCATGATTACTCACTAAACTGGCACATGTACTGAAGTACAGAATAAAATCTGACATTTTGAAATTTATCAGTGGACTTCTTACTGTTATATGTGGTTATATCCACAGTAAAACACTGGAATAATTAATTGTTGGGAGTTTGTCCTGAATCTGTGCTGTTTCCCTTCTCAGTGCACAACCAAAGCTGAATGATACGAGGGTTAAGAACAAAGTCGTCTCTCAAAGAGCCTCCTGCTTAACCCTGACCTGGCTGGCTTCGCAAAGTGCCTGTGTGTGACTGCAGCTGCCCGCCGCTCCTCACAGGGTGTTTACGTTCTGCCCATGGTCTTTATCTTCCCCATGCTTGGATCTCTGTGAGAGAGTTTATACAGTGTGCATATGCAGCCTCAGCCCTGGCAGCCCCTCCCTCTAGGCTGCAAGGAAGGGCCTGTCTTAGAGTCATCCATCTCCAACACGCTGCAGCATGAAGCCCTAGCAGAGGTCTCCATCTTCAGTCTCATTCAAACAAAACAATTCTGTTATATGTTGGCTGAAATTAACTGTACACCTCTACTTGTCTCTCAGATGAGAATAAATTTTCCACATTTTAACAGACATCTAATGGCAATGAATGAAATTTGGTAATCACAAATACATAAGAACACAAGAAACTTACAAACGACATACATTTACACTATTCCTGCCATAGCCTGTCTGGAAACAAAATGTAATCAGACTTCCACTGTTTCTATAGAACAGGCAAAAGATGAAGTGTAATGCTGACCCTAAGGCTGATGGCACAAACATGATGAAGGAAGATGATTTGTACCTTGAGTACAGGACTAAAGGAAAACATTCCAACCTCTGGCCACAAAGAAATGTAAATAAAGTTTATGATAAGTCACAGGCATGAGGCAATACATACGATCAGTGAAAATGGACCAGAGTAAATGGAAAATTCCCATAGATTGTCATGAAATTAGATTTTCAGTCTCACAAAATCAGTCCCAAGAAACACAGAGGATAGTATACAAAATAACAGTCTTCACAATCTTATACTCATTTGCAGTCATACACAGATCATTCACATAAAAAAATACAGTGAAATTAGAAGAAATTCAGTCAAATCAATGTGCAACATGCAGATTTTCATCAGTCAGTTTAATAGATATTAGCCATTACAATCCAATATGATATAAGTAATGGTGAACATTAAAGGAGAATTCTGTGTCTTAGCCAAGTAACCTGTTGCTAGGGGAGCAAATATCGGAATACTATCCCACATTCTTACATAGGTTGAGTAGACTTGGTTGCTCAGTACTAGTTGGGAATACATTTAATATCTGTGGTACACAGGTTACCCAGTTGTTGCCAGGTTATGATCTCTTTATTGGTGGAACTGGGCCTGGGTAACTTCACTGTCACTAGTGGCTTCTATTTAGTCTGACTGTGTTAATCAACCAATTGACCCATGACTGCCCAGCTCTCTCCATGGATTGTGATAGGGCTCCTCAGGGAGATAACCCTAAGGGCTTGGGGAAAGTTGACCTCTACATTGTTTACATTACTGGCCAGACACTACCCATCCAGTGTCATCCATAATTATATAACAGAAAGAAGCTGCTAGTGGATTTTTTTCTTAATTGCATAGAATGTTGTTGTCTATAAGCCCATCCATCCATTTTCTGTCACTGCTCATCTTATTCAGGGTCGCAGGGGGTCCAGAGCCTATCCCAGAGTCCCAATGCATATTGTATGTAAGCTCAATAGAAAATAATAAACTCATTCTAAAATACTTATCATGTGTAAAAACTGGAAAATTATTTTGAGTTTGAACCCATATTTGGTTTATGATTAATAATTTTAAATAAAAACACCCAGTTTCTTGGCCAGGTAAGACATCTTGTTCCATGCTGGAATATTGTTTATATAGATCCACACTATTCAATTTTCAGGTGTAGGAACAAATTGTTTGTTACGTAGAAGGGTGGAGACCACCAGCATTTCGAGAATGTTACGTTTGCTTTCCTCTGGGAGTGATAGGTTATAGTCCACCTCTATGGTGAGAGGACTCAGCTGTGGAAAAAGGCAAACAGCTTGTCACTGATAAGATAAAAGAGACAATTCCAAAACCAACGTTTGTAAACTGATTTTTTTAATAGTGGCATCGTGTCACATTGTAGACTACACTAAGGAGGGTGGGTTTATCTTCATTTTCCAGTGAAAGTTCAGCAGCGGGTACTGTCAAATTGGCAGTCCTGAACTTGCAGTTCCCTTCCTGATCTTTACAATCTGACCCCACAATTTGGAAGATCAGTTCCCCTCAAGAAGCAACTTGCTCTGAGCCTGTCCTATGGCAAGCTTGTGTATGAAATGGAGATTGCTGTTAACTGCAAGGGTGGCAACCCCCACCCCCCAATCAGTGAATTCTCTTATTAAAACCAACCTTTATCTCCATTTGTCCTCATTTTTGTTTCCCACAAATGGATGTCCCTGTCCCAGAAATTATTGATGCAATGCAGTGAATAGTTTTGGGCACAAAGAAACAAGATTTTGTACTGTGACTTTCTAAAAATGTTAATATCATAATGAAACAATGAATAGCTTATAAAATAAATGGCATTTAATGCACACCATGGTAAACAGTACATTATTTAAAACGTTTACAATGCAACACACAGTGAATCTATTCTGTGGTCAGAAATGAAAAATGAAAAATGACATTTCAAGAGATCAAAGTTAATTGAATAAGTCTGATAAATACTCTTCCCCTGTGGGACTGCATTCTTTTCAGTTGTTTTCTAATAAAAAACAGATTTTGGGAAATATGGGTATTATATTTTCTCTGATTCATATTTCATAGTCTGAAAGGAGAGCGTCTTTTGATTTTTAATTTGTGGGGCACTTTTGTTGTCTCCACTGTTATCACTACTCTTTCAGATGTTGGATTTGAAGTTTAACAGCACTGTACAACACAGAAATACACAAACACAAAACCCCACAAAAATACACATAGTTCAGACAACCTACTGTGTGAAAAAAAGAATTATATTGCTTATCAGCCTAAGTCACATCCTTTTGGTTTTGCATTACTGAGAAATCTTTGAAATTGTTTCTATCCAGCAATTGTATAAAAAACAGAATATTTCAAGACTTACCTATGCATTTGTAGAACACTCTATAAAATCTGAGGAGCTTGAGTATGGGTCTTATTGACCTGTTGTGTATAATGTCAATTAGGTCTGCCAGTGCCTCCACCCCCGCCCCCCCAACGAGAGCAGAACACCCTGTGGGTATCGATCTGTTCTATTGCAGGCTGTTTCCCGTGGAGCTTGCTCCATCCTGGATGGTGCAGCCTTGCACAGGGTGTTTTCATCCACAGTGCCATTGACAGCCGTCTATGGCCACATTATTTCCATCTGCAGGATCCTGCTGCTGTCAATCCAAGAGTCCTTGGCACTGCACGCTTTCCACATGTGTTGTGGGATTCAAGCAGAAAAGTTTACCAATCGATGCTGCCAACTGACTCCCTGGATTCTCTTGTCAAATAAGTGCTTCTTCGATGTAAACCTCAGACTATGACAAACAATAGAATCTACCCTGGGCAACTAATCTAGACACCAGTGACTGATGTTAGACTAGGCTTGATGGTAGGAACACATAGTCTGCTGTGGTGGAACAGCGTGAGTATTTATTTTATGGTTTATATACTCAAAAATAGTGCATGAAAGATTTTCATGCAGAATTATATGAGCAAAATTGATAATAAATAAAAAGGGTAATTAGGTATTATGCAGCAGATTACAGAAATATATACTCAATCTTGCAAGGGTACATTATTACCTTGTTCCAATGCATTCCATATGGAACAAAAATGCAGGTGGAATTGGAAGTTCTTGGTGGAACATCTCTTGGCCTCTACCGTTTCCCACAGACTGAGAGGGTGGCTTATCAGCCCTAATGATGAGACAGCTGGAAGTCATTTGCAAGAGGCGGCATCGTCCCTCTCCGGTCAGATTAGCTTTTGAAAACCAGAGAACCCATTTAATCTCTTCATGTCAAGAATAGATGAGCTGGTCTGACATCAACAAAGGAATATTTTAAATTAATGTAATTTTTTTCATGATTACACAGTTATCACTTTTAAAAAACATCCTTGCCTTGATCTGTGTTTTAGTTGAGCTATATACTATTTTCAAAGAACTACCTCCTTTTGATGCAGTGTTTTGTTTTCAAAATATTAAAACAATGTTTTAACAACAGGTTTTTATTTGTTTTGGGAGTACGCTGAAATATCAAAATTCAGTTGGATTTGTTGTAGAAGAAGTCTATGTGTTTGTGTCACAAATTGATTGAACAAATTGCATGAAAGTAGCTGATATAACTTTTTTTATTGCTTCAGTCTTTGATAAAATCGTTCTCTTATGTGATTACTTGTGGTTATTTCTTTCCTCCATTTTACTGAAATGCATTCTATTACATGCATTCTATACATACATGGTTTTCTGGTGTGGCACAGTAGTTCAGTGGAGAACACAATGGCCTCCAGATTTGAGCACTGGAATCCTGCCTTTGTCAGTTGGAGTGTGGAATGGTTTTAACCCTGTTTGTGAAATAGTTCTAAGTCTGTATCTGTACAGGTTCCTTCAGGCACCCTGGTTCCCTTCTGCAGCCCAAAAACATGCAGTTTGGTGACCTAATGACACTAAATTGCCTTAAGGGTGTTAACGTGTGTATGCCTGTGCATTCAATGGATAGCTTTCAGGATCACTATGAATGTGCACTGCAGAAGGCCTTTTGGATGGATGTGGTTTACTTTCTGTATTACAACAAAAGTGCTCCTCAATAAATGTGATGCCTTCAATAGTTTTAAATAGTTCATAGAATTACTTAGGAAGTACCACCCTGTTTCCAAAAAAGGTGGGACACTGTGTGAAATGTAAATAAAAACAGAATGATTTACAAATCACATAAAACCATATTTAATTGAAAATAGAACAAAGACAACTTGTTGAAATTGAGAAATTTAATTGTTTTATGACAAATATGCTCAATTTGAATTTGATGCAAGCAACATATTTTTAAAAAATTGGGACATTTATAGCATTCTATTTTTATTCATATTTAGCATCCCAATTTTTTTGTAAATGAGGTTGTATATTTTTATAAATATATACATATATTTGTCACTGTATTAATTATTTCCTTATCTCACTAGGCTTACAGTACCTGCAATCAACCACAATTTGCATTTTCATTTTGTTCAGTTTAAATTGTCTGCCCAAGTCAGCGTCACTGTGCTCAGATGCAAGTTGTGGAATTATATTTGGGCATCATAGTCTGTCAGCTGCTTAGATACAGGTTGAAATTCAGCATCAGGACAGTTATGGTATGTTTACTGTCACAATGACAGCTCTTAGGAGAAACAGTATCTGTAACAACAGACTGGGTTACACTGCGTTTTTGATTGTGTGGGTCTTGTATCTGTATAGTGGAATTGTTAAATATCACAAAATAACTATTTTACATTAGTCTGTTATCCTAATAACCTCTCCACATGGTAGTAGACAATTATTTTGATAGTTTAGTTTGCCTCGTTATACAGCATTGTGATCTTGGAATTATTGGAACACATGGAACAACATTACATAATCAGAATACAAAAAGTGCTACAGAAAAAGGCGTAATCAGGTTAACCATACATTTACATTAAAAATGGGCATCATAATCAGGATTACATTCACAATAAATTTTTAAATGAAGAATGATTTTCGGTAGACACAGTACACGGGCACACAACACTTCATCACTCTCCTGTCTCATGAACCATTCACCATGGCAAACACTGCAAAAAAATCTTTTATTGCATTGAAATTTTGCAACTATTTGCATTGTTGCAGATATATGTGTGTGTGTGTGTGTTTGTGCGCACACGTGTTTGTGTTACAATGTTTCTTGTACCAGTTTTAATGGTGTAAAACAGACCTTTAGACCATATGACTTCTGCAGAAAACATGAAAGTAATTCAGATATAAAAATGGAATTGTCAGTAAACCGCAAAATCTCATGGAATTAAACAGGTTTCTGATTTACATTAATCAAAGGCAATTATAAATTATTGGAAATGTCAGTTAGCTGCTGTAGTTTTATTAATTGATTGCTGGATGGTATTGGATGTTTGTTTTTGTATTTCACCTGGGGGGTGTTTCACAAAACAGGGGTGTATTCTATAAAAGTATCTAAAGAAAGCCAGACTTTCCTGAAAAAGGCAGACTCAAACTAGCGGCATCTCTAAACTTGGCGCTAGTTTGAGTCTGACTTGTTCGGGAAAGTTTGGCTTTCTTTAGCTACTTTCATGGAATACCCCCCAGGATTTCTCAGTTAGCTGGGTTAAGTTAAGCCAGAAGTCATGATTGTTCAATAAAAGTTTAGGTAAGGAGCATTGCTATTGAACAATCATGACTACTAGTTTAAGTTAACCCAGCTAACTGAGATTTCTTGTTTGGGGAATACCACCCAGAGCTACTGCTAATCTTAAGTAGCAATACCATGAAATGAAATAAAGGTCAAAGGAATGAAAGGGATGTTAAAGTTCTGTATATGATTTCTTAAGAAAATGCTCAGGGCGCTCTTAAGCCATGTAATAAGAGAGATGTTAAAATGTTTGATGTGTCCCTCCATTGGCTTTCTTAAGATTATCTTACATTGTTCTCTTGTCTTACAGAATACTTACAGAAGTAAAAGTCGTTTTACTGATTTTGTTTTTTGGCATTTAGCCAATCCAAAAGTAACAGTTAATAATCGGGTTACATTACTTAAATATTTTGATAGGCTATTTGTATTAGGTTACCGGCTACTTTTTTTTTTTAGCAGGTATTTAGTAATTGTATAAGAATACATTTCTAAAGTAACCTTACCAATCCTGTTTACCCATAACTGAGTTTATATGCTAAAATATCGCAAAAATCTAAACCCTGCTATTACAACCGTTTAAGTTAACAGAACAATTGTTTTTTGAATTTTAAAAAATGCAGTAACTGTTGGGGCATGTGTAGCTTGATGGAGAGATGAGATTTCAATAACCATTACACTTGTGACCCATGTGGAATGCTTTGACATTATGCTTTTCTACAGGTTAATGTGTAAATTGTGTAAGATGAGCACTCAATGTGACTCATGCTGCTCAAACATAGATGGGAGTGAAGTCAGCCAGACTTCCCATTTTCTCCCAAAGCTGCATGTGCTGATGCGACTCAATCAGATTGATGGATGACCTTGTTGATCTCCTGAACATTTTACATGAACCAGAAGATGTGTTATCTGATGGAGGCTTGCTTAATTTCACTGCCCAGTTCAGCCCTGTCACCCAGGG